>JJRW01S0021651.1:11748-26403 GCA_001188405.1 Loxosceles reclusa
CTCATTTGAGAAAGACGGCTTGAAAACGCGAAACTTCAGAACGTTGATATTTTAACAGGTTTTACGTAAACATGTATTTATACCTCAATGCGAGAACTTCGCACCCCTCCCCCATTTGTTGTTAGGAGGAAATCTTCCATATTACTTCAGCGGGGGAAATATGGAAATTGAAATGAAAGAGAAATAATATGCACGTTGACGGAAGGGTGGTGCTTTACTGTGGATATTGATTGACGAAGTTAATTGTGCTACAATTTGGCGGAATGCCACTTGCATAAATATAGAAGTGTAGAGAATCATCTCGTTTTCCAGTGCTGTGTTACAGGGATGTAACATTTTAAAATACAAGGGACAAACGCGTTATGAACAAGGGATTTCTAAAACATACCGTCCACATAAATTAATTAAGCACACCAAACGGAATAAATAAACTTCGACTGGCTGGTTTAATTAAACAAATAACACGGCATTCATTTAGGGACAAAAAATGACTATCTATGCAGGGTGTTTGTAGTCTCTGACGCCAAACCCACCCTGTTCGCTTGTGTTAGACTGGCCTAGTCCTATTAACGCTTGCTACGATGCCATGATGTCATACCGCTAACATGTAGTCAAACCGTTGTAATTGGACCACAGCATCTAAGTGCAGAAAACTATCAACGAACTGAAGTTTAAGCCTAAAATGGCGAATTGATGAAAAAAAAAAAAGCATTGGCTTTCTTTCGGCTTACAATTCCTGTGAGAATTTCACTGGCGAAGTTTTAAGACCTATACTGACTCCAAAGGGTTCTAAACGCAAATATGAGGTGTAAGTCCCCCCCTTAAAAAAGAATTTGAGATTAAGCTTTCCAGATAAACGTCGGCGTAGCTTACAAGGAAAAACGATCAGGAGACGGTAGATCCACAGGTTCGAATCCCAGTGTCGACAGGAGCTGAGATTTCTTTGCAATGGCGCCCGAACAGGGACTCACACTACTGACCAAGGACACAACCGTTAGGTCCACCAATAGAAGTCAAGTCAGTGTCTTTACCTCTTTCTTTCAACATGGGGAGGTTGTAAGGTTACTCCCCTCTCCTCACAAAATACTTCGAAATTAAGCTTCCGAAATAAACGTCGGCGTAACTTAAACAGAAGAGCGGAAATGACAGGTTCGAATCCCGACGTCTATAGAAAGGGAAGTTTCTTTGCAGAGGTTTGCAGAAGAGGAGATTTCTTTGAAGAGTATTAAAGAGTTTTATGCTGACTAAAACAAAAGTTTAGTATTGAGAATCAAACGTAAAGTCACTTAAACATAAATTTGACTTGTTCAAGGTAATACTTAAAACTATCAGCTTTAAGGGTTTATAAATGGCATTGACTCTCCTAAAAACTATATAAATTGGAATTTGTTGTAGCATATTCTGAATCTGACCTTTTTCTTTTTTTTTTTTGGAACGTACACTCAAGTTACATTGAGAGTGCATATTGAGCTCAATATATTGTGAGAATAAAGGTATGTCTTCGAAGTAACTGAAATTTTCTTGAGCTGAGAGTTTTGAAGTTCGTTTGGCAGTAAGTTAACGGGTTTTTTAGTTGTTCAACTGTTAAGCTAACAGTAAATAAAAAAATCGGAGTTATTTCAAATGATATTTGATTTTTGACTTTCAAGTTTGAATTCGCATTTTGCTATGTCGGGTGAACAGACAAAACGAGCTTTTCTGGGAAAACCTTGAACGGCGGTCGTCCGAAATCGACTCTGATGTTTTTCGCTCACCGCGCGAGTATTCCAACCTGCGAGCGCGACATGCTACGAAAATCTTGTACAAGCATTGGAAGGTGAAGAGGACATCACAGATCAGGTAGAAACAGATGGCGGACTTGGTGAAAGACGGTTTGCACCGCCAACATTTGTACCAGGCTGAAACATGCACTTTTCGAATGTCTTCTAAGCGTTAAGAGTTATCTATATTTAGTTTTCCGACAGCAGGGCAACGTATTGTAAAAAGTCAAGCACAAATTTTACATTTTTGCGTATTTTACTTAAAAAAATGCTCCCTGATATAAATTTAGAAAAACCCTAAAAGAGAATGTTTTACTTCGAGATTGAATTTGTTCCATGCACTTGTTGCCAACTAGATACTAACACATGTTGCCAACTAGATACAACAAGGTACTAACTTGTTGCCAAGCGCCATTCGAAAACAACGCTGGACCCTGCTCTCTGAACAAAAGTGCGAAACTTTATCTTAAGGGTGGCTTTGTGGCGCAATGAATTTGCCTTGAAGAGTCCTAGTCACATGTTTGCCTAGTCACATGTTTAGAGGCACAAATTGGCACCTGATTAATTAAATTTCCTTAAGTCCCAAATTTTCCCAAGAAAAAGGGGAAGATAGAGGATGTCGATCAGGAGGGCAATTTGGGCAAAAAGCAGAAAAGTGTGGGGGGGAGGGAGCGGGATGCTGCGATTTAATAAAAGAGTTTTCATGCTAGTTTCTGGTTGCTGTCTGTGGGGGTACGGTGTAACACCATTACCGTTACGGCATTAATAAAATGACAGAAATAGTTTTGAATATGGCAATTGATAAGGCATATTTAATTGAAGAATTAAAGTTGAAGGGGCTGAACAGAGCACGGAAGAAAGGAAGGAAGATGGGTAAAAACCCCAGAGTCCGTGGGAAAGTATGAAAGCATGAGTGAAAAGATATATTATTAAGATGGTATAGCGCTAAACACGGAAACGGGTGGGTAAGTTGCAGCAGGGCTGAAACGGAAACTTGAAATTCCATAAATGTGCGAAAATGTGCGAGTGAAAGTGATAAGTTCCAGTTTGGAGGAACCCCGTTCAGTAAGAAGCTATGCGGTGTTGTAGATTGGCAGAGAAAGGAAAATTGTCTTCACTCATAAATTATTAGGACAACAGTTTTGATAATTGAAAAGGAATCTTGAGATGATAGATTGATGAGACGGGTGTAATGTCCACCCACAAAAGACTTCTAATTAAGCATCTACAGACAAGAGTCGGAGTAGCTTAACCGGTAAAAGCGGTTCCTCCGGAGTTGAACGTTCCGGGTTCGATTCCCGGCGTAGACATAAAGTAAAGATTTTCTTTACAAATGGCGCCCGAACTCAGCGACACACACTAGTGGCCAAAGACCCAACCGTTAGGTCCACCACTCGAGGTCAGGTTTCCAGTGGGGTAGGATGTAATGTCTACCCACAAAAGACTACGAAATGAGCATCTGCAGACAAGAGTCGGCGTAACTTAATCGATTAAAGCGGCCTCTCTGGAGCTCTTGAGATGGCAGATTCGTAGGTTCGTATTCCGGCGTCGACAAAAAGTAGTGTTTCTTTACACGGGTGAGGCTGAACTAATCAATCGCGACATGATGGGTTAGAGTGAGTGATGAGTTTCATGAGAGGGCTCTAGAAACCCATAACCTTTTAGGATCAAAGTTGCGGTTGTCCCAGGGGAAGGAAAATTCCTTTGCGTTTTGAAACTGCCCAGTGAGAGGAGTGAAATTGGCCAGTGGTGTACCACGAGCTGTAGGGGGAAGACAATGAAGAATATAAACAAAAGGGCATAACGAGAAATAGGTCTTCCCGTGGAAATGATTGGGTCACGAGATTTCATAGGAGGAGAAAAAGAGTTCCTTGGAGATACAAAAGTCGGAATCCTGAGATCTGGGAAAAGAAAACTGGAAAAGAACGTATGATCTTGGTAAAAAGGAAAGAGAATCCTTATGACCATCGAGGATCAACCCTGAAATGCACGATCTACGATAAAGTTTTGCCCACAGGTAGAGGAATAACGATTAGGAGTAAGAGCCATCACGAAATATTTTATTTCCGAGAGGAGTGAAGAAGCTATGATGGGGAATTTTGAGGATAAGGTACGCAGTTAAGGAATAATGTGAAAAACTAGTGACGCTCAAATTATCGCTTTGTAAGTGCCGACGTTCATCACCGAAAGACTGCCCTATTCATCGTGTACCTGACGAAAGATGTCCAGCTCTCTGCGGAAATGGCGTGATTAAGTTCGCTGTTACCTTTTCTCTGAATTGTCCCATGGCTTATGGAAACCCAAGTTTTAGTGAGATCTATGATTTAAATGGAACTGTTGTCATGGTATGTTGGGTTGAGGGAAGCCTCGTGGAAGAAATCAAATTAAGCGGACATTTATGTTGTTAATGAGTGGTACCGTTTTCCATTAATTTCCTGCTTTTACTGTCAACCAATATATGCAAATGTGAAAGAAAATTCCCCCATTCCAACAATGGGTTTATTAACGTCTGCGATTGTAAAAGGCCAGTTGAAATATCTGCGTAATCCTAAATCCAATTTCGACCCCCAATTTTTCGCCATACGTTTTGAGTTTGGTACAGTCAGTTGCAAACAGTTAAAACTTAGATATTGTTCCGTTTTCCGACAGTGACGGAAGGATCACTGATATTTCCGAGCCAGTGTCAATTAATAAACGGGTTGCTGATGCATTCTCGTGAACATAGAGACGACTTAGCTCAACCCCTTGACCTTTGGTCGTCGTCGAAGGGCGGGGTTTCAGTTTTACTGTTTCGGGAACTGATAATTACATGGCGGGGTGCACTTATAAACTCTCTCGCCAAAACGTTGGTGAGAATAATAAATGTTGTTTGGGTCGCTGTTATCTTTGAAACGGTTTTTTTAATTCGATCTGTACCTTCGTCTTTGTGATCTAGAAATTCTACGTCTATTTATTTCTGCTATCTGCAGTGTCAAGTTTGATATTTGCTTCTGTAGTTCTTGGGTGATATTGTCGCCAGCTGGCGAAGAAACAACGCCAGCTATTTGCAATTAATTGGGATTTAATTCCCATATTTTATCAGCCAATGTTGATAGTTTGGACAGATCGTCGTTGCACACACAAAATGCTCCGCATATTAATCGGTAGACGTTGCACCCACAAGGTCTTCAAAAAATTATCTGGCACCTCTCCGTCGCCAAGTTGCACATTTCACAGAGGAGCTGTGACTGTTTCTTGTCACCCAATTCCAATTCAGTCGGGAGTTTTTGAGTTTTCTGTGTTTCTGAATCGGCAAAAATCTCAGTAAGTCTCTTTTTGATGGCTGAATAATAACCAACGTCTCGTAGTTTGACGAGGATATACGTGTCTTTTGATAATGTTCCTGTTTCGATTGAGCTGACCACATAATCATATTTTGTTTGATCAGCTGTTATTCCGGCGTTGCGGAACTGTACAAACCATATTTTAGGGTCTGCTTCCAAAAAGGAGGAATTTTTAAGCCTGCCTTGGCAATTGTTGTGTTCCCCGGTGTTGTTTCAACGTTCTCGTTTGTGGCCATTTTTAAGATCACCATCCGGGTCACCAATAAAATTGGTTGTGTTAAACCGAGCGTTTAATTAGTAAATTATACTGAACGGAACTTCTTTAGACAACTTTATTCAAAGAAAATGTAAGTAGAATAATAAACAACAGTAACAATATCCTTCCTATCAAAACCTTTTTTGCGGAATACAAAAAATGCAAGTAGTAGTTTATTTGTTATTTTATTTGTTGTCTCTGTTGCCACAACTCCGAAGAAATCTCGCAACGTAGAGACTTATAACAGGAGGTGGAACGGACGTCACTACACTATTCCTTTCTTGTTAACATCTCATTGTTGTACTTATTGCATTTAGGTTTGGCTTGTTCTGTTGTCATATCGTTGAAACATCTCATTGTGGTAATCCCAGTAAATCCAACTACTGCATTTTCTCGACCGACAGGAAACATCGTGGTACTTTCGATCCAGTAATTCAACTCAATTGCTCCAACATAAAACGTGTTGACTATCCCAGATATTTGGGAGTTGTACTTGATCCAGAACTTCGTTTTACAAAACATATAGAGAGCACAGAAAACAAAGCCCTCAAAAAATTAAACATTCTCCGCAAGTTATGCGGTACAAACTGGGGCTCAAGATCGTCTTAAAAAGTACCTACTGTTGGGTCATCAGGCCAGTTCTTGAATACTATTCCCCAATCTGGGCGCCTGCCTCTGAAACAGTCAAGGCCAAAATTGATTCTATCCAACATAGAGCGTCCAAAATCATCATTGGAGCTGTGTCCTCTACAAACAACATCAGAGCTGAACTTGAAAGCTGCCTTGTTTCCTTGGAAAGAAGACGCAAACTTGCCACGGTGAAATTCACCAACAAGATTAGAAGCTGCAGTGAAGATCCCATCTTCAACAAAGCGTTCAGGAACAACAAGACTACACAGATCATCAACGCTTCACTTTGACAGAGAAATCAGAGGAGAGATCCTCTTGGATCATTCCTCTATGAATATTCTTCGGGAATTCATCTTTCCTATTAAAAACAACCTACTAACACAAAGATTCTGTTAAACCTGTTGGAATCTTGCACAAAGAAAGAACCGATTCAATTGCTCTTCAAGAAAAGTATGCACACAATCCTTTCACTTTCACAGGATGATAAAGTAATTATCTTCACAGATGGCTCTTCTGATAATTCTTTTAATAGAGGTGGCGCAGGCATACTCCTCATCCATCCCTTCAGGGGCAGAACCGAACTCAAAATTCCTTCAGGCCATATTGCCTCAAATTTCACTAGCGAGCTAATCGCGATTAAAGAAGCACTCTGCTACTGTCTCTCTCAGTACTCAGATGATTCAACGACAGGACTGGTCATCTTCTCGGACTCAAGATCTGCTCTTGAGGCCATAGGTAATGGTGAAACAAGCCTAACACATGGCATCAATACCGTTCTTGGCCAAATCAATAAACCATGTACTCTCCAGTGGATTCCTGCTCATGTGGGCATTGAGGGAAATGAGTGCGCTGATATCCTTGCTAAGGAGTCTCGGAACTTAGATCAACCTCTCACCATCACCCTCGAAGACGCAGACGCGGCCGCTAGGAGGAAAATATTTCATCAGCCTTTCAAGAGGCCTCTCATCCCAGACCTGAATTGCCCCAGAAATCTGTCTTCCATAATAGCAAGACTCCGTACTGGCCATCTTAAGGGCATGAAGATATTTCCTGATCACACCTCAAGATCCTACACTTTCTGCAGATACTGTCCGCAAACTCAGTTAACGCCTGACCATGTTTTTGTCTGCCAGGCCACCATGGCCTATCTCTTCCAGCTTGGAGAGCCACCACAAGATCTCCTCTACACTACCCAGGCTCCGGATCTTGCGACCATCATCTTCAGCGCTTTTGGATCTATATAGATTGTTTCGCACTGGACATGGCCACGACAACAACAACAACATCTCATTGTTGTACTTATTGCATTTAGGTTTGGCTTGTTCTGTTGTCATATTGTTGAAACATCTCATTGTAAATGAAATCATAACTAATTATTGTTATAGGCTCGAGGTATTTTAAATTAGAGTATCGTATAGGTAGCGAACCGCTGAAGGTATGCGTGATCGGAAACTGTCACACCGGGTAACAACGCAGCACATTATAACAAAGAAGATGTCATAGATCACAGAAGTGAGAATATCTTTGTGGTAAACAGTGATTTTTCGAAGTTGTGGGCAATAATTGGCTGAAAGATTGATTCCATTATCGTTTGCTGAAGAAGCACAAATAAAATTTCCTACTTTTAATTCAGTGATAAATTTAGTTCATGTTTTGTTTTTTTTTTAAATAAATCTACATATTGTAATATATTGGTGATGGCACACAATTGCACTTGTGAAAGTTTAGAAAAAAGATATATAAGAAAAGTGAATGAAGCATAAAGCTCTTTCTTCAAAGAGCTAAGCTTAACGGACACGTTTGATGGACAAGTGATACGGCCGAAAGGTTCAGTTTGTAAAACACTGAATCAAGACACGTATTGTGCCCCCTTACTCGTCTCATTAGGAACTTAATGACGACTACCTACCAAAGATCGCAGTCATTCGGAGCGTTGCTTAGCCTAAGTTCCCCCAAACCTTACTTCTACAGTCTGAAAAACCACATCCCCGCCAGCCGGGAGACAAAAATTATGGTGGAAGTCTCCCCCGTTTAGCCTTTCTTTTTCTCTTTGGTTCTATCCGTTCTGGCCGAAAGGATAGAGTCAAATTCTGTCTCAGGCACAGAGATCAATTTGTCTATTGTCAAGCGTAAAGTGTTGAACGGGACGCGTAAATCGCACCGCTGAACGACGATTACAAAACAAAATCTCTATACTATTGGCACTGGCGTGGAAATAAAACGACTGCGGTGACCCCTTAAGACGAATCGCAGAAAAAAGAGAATAACCGCGCTTCTACATTGCTGGCTATTAAAAGTGCTTCACCAGGAAATAAAACAAGTAACAGAATTACACAAGTACTCATGGTACACCATAGAGTATGATGGAATATGAATACATGATTAAATTTACACTTAATTTTGAGACACAGAGCATACAGAAATCCATACCTAGAGCAGCCGCCACTGGCAGAAATAACAGCTCTAATCCTCCCCGGCATCGAGTGGAACAGGACATGGATGACAGGTAAAGTTACAGTGTTTCACGCTGTTTCAACTCTGTGCCAGAGATTATGAGAGTTACTAGCTGGCGAGGCTGATTCTCTGCAACCACTGACCCGTTCTCATTTGGTGAGAGATCCGAAGAGCGTGCTGGCTAGGAGAAACAGTTGAACACTCTCTATATTGAGAAAGGTCAGAACATCACAAGCAACGTGCGTTCATGTATTTTCTTGTTGCGCGGAGGAGGCGTTGAAGATAGGCCTCAAACACGGGCCTTAATGCATCAGAAATGCAATGGCGGCTGTCCAAATTAACGGCAATGAGAACAAGAGGTCACAGGAACGTGTACTCAATGACACCTCATACCTCCACTCTAGGTGCTGGCCCCGTAGGTAGCAGTGGTTCTCCTCGGAGCCTCCACACACGGATACTTCCATAATGATGTTGTTTGCAGAAACGAGATTCGTCTGAAAAGATGACGTGATGACAATCCCGTGTCCATGTGCGTCGTTGAACTCACTACTGCAGGTGCGCCTGTTTTTTCAGCAGCATCAAGAGAAGCTGCATCAATGGTGGCCGTGCTGACATTTCTTGGTGCTGCAATCGTCGTCGCACTACCCGTGCTGACACTAGTCGTCCCACAAGAGACCCAAGTTTATGACTCAGGGTAGGTGACATAGCTGTACGATCCCTCAAGGCCACGCAGACGACATGTCTGTCTTCTCTGGGGTTAATAACCTGGGGCCGTTGAGATCCCGCACGGCACTGTGTATGGCCCTCCTGGACCCATCGATACCGTATGTTCGTGATAGTCATGGGATCTCGACCAATGCGAGTGGTAACGTTGTGGAATGATAAATTGCAGGTTGGTCTGCCGCGATTAATTTCCGACACGTGCTGGTATGCATTTCTCATTCGCAAACAAGGCATAGCAAGGCATTTACAGAAGCAAACAACGTGCGAATGCGATTTCCGTGTGAGGAACCCGCTTTACAATCTTTCATTTTATATAGACTTTCGGTGGCGTTACTCTTTCTTGCTTTGCAAGCATGTGTGGTATGGTAATTATTTGAATGTCCGCGCAATCATGGCATACCTTTCATGGAAATTTCACGTTTTTGTGAGTGCCGCCTTTATGTTACGGAAATTTTAATGACCACCAATTTACAAAGCTATAGCGTTAGTTTGTTTTTATTTAAATATATCTCAGTAAATTGGTAGAAGGATGTTAAGATCTTGGATGAAGAATGTTATAGCCGGTACAAGGAGGATGTTAAAATTGTAGCAAATGGAAATTCAAGTGTTAGGAAGTAATCGAAATGTTGGGTGAAGAATGTGAAACATGGTAGAAGTTTGTTAAAGGATGTTAAGAGAAGGATTTGAAAGTTGGTAGAAGCAGAGTGTTACAGTCGTAGGAAACGGATGTTAAGATGTTTGGGGGGACATGTTTTAGCCGGTGGTAGAAGTAGGATGTTATGGCCGTTGAGAATGGTTATTGCGGTATTAGGAGGTAGGTAGAATGTTAGGAGAGGAATGTTAAAGATGTTAGAAGAAGAATTTTAAAGACGTTAGAAGAATGGTAAGGTCGTGCAGAACGGAACGGATCTTCAGTGGTGAAAGAATGTTAAAGTGTTAAGAGGGAAGTAAAACAGGTAGAAGCAGGGATTAAGGTGGCAGAAGGATGAAAATGTCGCAGAGAACAGAAGTTATCGTCGTACAGAATGGATATTCATTTGTAGTAACTTCGTGGAAAACGGATATTCAGGTGTTAAGACGTAGTTAACATGTTAAGAGAGGGGTGTCAATGGAAGCGGAAAACGGATTTTGTAGTGCTAGAACTTAGTTAAGATGTTAGGTGTCAGGAGAGAAATGCTAAAGACGGTAAAAAAATGTTATGGTCGTAGAGAACTGGTATTCAGGTTATTAACTTATTATAGTTAAGGTGCTAAAAGGAAGTTAAGGCGCTAAAAGAATGTTAGGGTGTTGGGAAGGTATGTCAAAGCGGGTAAAAGCTGTGCGGAGGATTAACGCGTCATTCGTATAGTGAAAACATATTTTTTTCCAGAAAAATATATTTCTGGTGAAATGAACCTGCAAATGTGCTGAATCGTAGCGAATTTCAATCCTACCACCTGGACCTTGCTTTTCCTGCGCTCAGACACCTGGATGGTGTACAGTTACGTCGTGACGTAGGACTTCTTCCCTCGAAACTGGGGTTGGGAAAAGAGAGAGAGAGAGAAATAAAAAGGAAACGGTGACTTACACACTTGGCTATGGGAACTCTCTCTTCACGGAAGGTTTTCTCCGAATCGCTCGTCGTAAAGACGTTTCTGTATGCCGGACAGCTTATATTTAGTCCCAGTCCCAGCATGCCAATTTAAGCTATGTCAAAACCATGTAATATTGTTTTATCTTATTTTTGTAATGTCCACCCACAAAAGATTTCAAATATAAGCTTTTCAGACAACGTCGGAGTAGCTTAACCGGTAAAAGCGGCTCCTCTAGAGGTGAACGTTCCGGGTTCGATTCCCGGCGTCGACATGAAGTAAAGATTTTCTTTACAAATGACGCCCGAACAGGGATACACTCCAGTGGCCAAGGACCCAACCGTTAGGTCCACCACTCGAGGTCAGCTCTATACACTGACCTCTCTTTCAAGTGGGAGAGGATGTAATGTCCACCCACAAAAGATTTCAAAATAAGCATAGAATAACAGCGTCGGTGTAGCTTAACTGGTAAAAGCGGTTCCTCCGCAGTTGAACGTTCCGGGTTCGATTCCCGGCGTCGACAAAAAGTAAAGATTTTCTTTACAAATGACGCCCGAACAGGGATACACTCCAGTGGCCAAGGACCCAACCGTTAGGTCCACCACTCGAGGTCAGCTCTATACACTGACCTCTCTTTCAAGTGGGAGAGGATGTAATGTCCACCCACAAAAGATTTCAAAATAAGCATAGAATAACAGCGTCGGTGTAGCTTAACTGGTAAAAGCGGCTCCTCTGGAGGTGGACGTTTCGGGTTCGATTCCCAGCGTCAATATGAAACAAAGATTTTCTTTACATTTTTGATTATAAATGTTGTAAGTAATGAAGTTGCTGGTCGCCGTCTATTTTTATGTTGGTTCTACGTTCTGTTCTTGGGGTCGATAACATCATGGTCTGGGAACCGAACAGCGTGGCGCAGACGGTAAGCGCGCGAGTTACGTTAAAACTCGAGGACGCGGGTTCGAGCCCCAGCCGCTGTTCATGTTTTTCTTCCTCATACAGAACCTGTCATTTATCACAAAGCAGTTGGCTTTGGTAAGGCTTATGCCGATGGCGGCGAGTTTAAAATAACAGTGCGAAAATAACAGTGAGTTTTATGTTGGTGTTGCTCGTACTTATCTGTTAGTTGAACAGACAAACTTAACACGCCTAAGTAAGGACACAGGCCTTCTACAATCGAAACCGCATATAATCAGATAGAGCTAAGACAACTAAACCTCAACCACCCCCAGCCGTAGAGAAGTTAATTCTTTCCTCTGTTCCAAAATGTAACAGGACATATGAAACCACTTAAAAAGAAAATAAGAGTCGAGTGGAAGCGAAACTGTTTCTATCAGTAACTTGTTATGTGACATATTTGGAGAAAAACCTACCCGTTTCACGTGAAAAAGGAAACGCTATCGTCTTTTCGCGGTGCACTTGAGAATTGAGCAAACGGGACACTAAATAATTCGATCTTGAGCTCTTCAGTGATACAGGACAATAGGCGCAGTGTAAGTATTAAAATTCAGTTTATGGTGACTTCAAAGTTTTCGTTGGTGATAAAATTGCCATTAAAACACTTCATCCGTGTTTTCTTATGACGCACATTTATAATTCAGAAAACAGCTATGCGTGTGTCTGCGTAGCACTTTCCTTTTATAAAGAGAAAGAAGATAATGTGAAGTGTCGGGAGACAATCGATATCAAGCCGGATATTCGTTCACATCTCCACCCCCCATAATTGTTCCTTCCAGACGTTGAGAACGAAAACAAATCCATCTGATAGCCTCTTCGACGTTTCCCCATTTAAATAGTCGAAAATAGCAGGGAATTACGCTTATCTGGCTTTTGTCTTCCTTCAAAAATTGGGTGTTTCGCGCTGAAACGGGTCAATCGAGAATTACACGGCAGCCCGTATGAATACTCGGAGAAACTCGGGTTCTTTCTTCTCGCGAACGGTTTCACCGAGCCTGCAGAAAGAAGACGAATCTCGCCGAGCTGCTAAAGAATTCGAAACTGAAAGACGGCGACCGATACATCATCATCAATTCAGCATTATGTTGTCCCAAGGATGTCAATCGCAGTTTGATCGATTTCTGCCTCAACACCTCGATTGGGAAATTCTCGTTTAACTCGAGAGCGTTTATTTATTAAGCGTTGCTTGGCTCCTAGACTATTTCCCCCAACTTTTCTTTTTTTCAGCTCGGCCGTTTTGGCGACCGGATCAGATGGGATAGGAGGTTGGGAGTGTGTACGGTAATTTGGGGGAAACACATATTGAAGGATCTGAAACAATTTTTCTTTGTAGAGAAATTCTGCTGATTGGACTTGGGCATTTCTGACAGGAAGACAAATTTATAGAACATATAGGTAGATTCTTTAAGTAAAATGGTAACTGTTACATGCGTGTTTAACAACTACCATGGTTAGTAATGTATTGTAGTTTCCCAGTGGAGGCGGCTCCTAGCTTTCCTAAAGTCCGTCGTTTCTTTTCGGATTTAGATTCGTAAATATAAATGCAGTTACATAAGTTTTGTTGTCATTCGTAACAACATTAACGTAACTTCCATCAATAACTTTGGCCATTAACATACTGACTGTTATTTTATTCAAATTATGAATTATGAGTTTCAGATGAGCACCAGAGTTTCTTGTTGGTGCCATGTCATTCAAATATGTATGACTGATAAGTTTAACGAAAGATCCGCACGACTTGCTTGCAAAGATTAAATCTGTGCAAAGTGAATGTTTTCCTAATAACGTATGAAGGGGGGGAATAGGCTTGTTCCATGGTCGTTCAAATATGTATGACTGATAAGTTTCACAAAAGATCAGCACGACTTGCTTGCTAATAAGATTAAATTTGTACAAAGTGAATGTTTTCCTAACATCGCACGAAGGGAAGGGAAGGGGGGGTCACTTGTTATGGCAGTGGGTTTTTAATTTTGTTTTGCTTACAAAATCAAATACCTACTTGATATCTAATGTGTATGCGAAGACAAAAGTAATTTGAATATAAGCTATATCCACCTACCTCGCCGTGCTTTTTCATTTTTTCGTAACAAGTTCACTTTAGCTATTGTTACAAACGTGGACAAATGATGTGTGCCACACTTTATTTGCATAAAGTAAATCCGAGACGTAAAAGAATACGTGCCAGGAAAAGTAACACAATTAACATGCTCATCAGAAGGAGAGATCTATCGTGGATTTGAACTGGTCCACCATGCTTGGTTGTCAGTTCCATCTATTCCAAAAATTAATGCTGGACAACATTGCTGTTCTATGACGTCAGTTCTATCAGATCGATCAATTGGATGTACCAACCGGACACTCTGTGGAGGTGAAAATTCAGGTCTCGCGACTCTTCTCGTGGTGAATATTACGCTGTCCCGTAACTCGGATGCCCCTAATACAGAATGTAACGATTTAACCTTTCCCCATCCTTGTTTAACATCACTAACCACAAGCACCAAAAGATAACATCCGTACTAGCCTCCACTGGACAAAAACAAATTAGCTAGGAAGTCACGTCATTAAACGAGTTGAGTGGCAACAGCTAAAAACCAACTTTCACGAGAAATTCGTGCTGTTCTGTAGTTCCAAATTCTGCGTGCCAATACCTGCGTTCTGGGCTCTGGCTCTTTCGCTCACGCTGCCTTGACTTCACACGGAGTGCTAGAAGTTCAATTCTCTGACAGTAGCGTATAAAGCACTAACATTAGTGCATCTGTATATTTGTGTGTAACTTAAGAATTGAATTAGTGCCGTAGTGTTTTACGTACCTCCAAGTTCCTTCTTTGATATTGTGTTTCTTCGTACACGCGTGTCTGAAGGAAAGCCAAACTGTTCGATGTCAACGATATGAAGCCGGTTCTACTATCGTAATAATTACGGATCTTTCAGGCAAGTAATTTAAATTTATCAAGCCATTTAAAAAGGCCATTAAAGTTCCAACA
>JJRW01S0021736.1:33980-45028 GCA_001188405.1 Loxosceles reclusa
TTCCGGTCGGACCGAGCTGGACTTCACAGACCTCGGGCCGAGTCGGGTTCGGGTCACAAATTTGCAACCCTATTTGGGTTCGGGCCGGGACGGGCTTTAGCGAAGGCGGGCCGGGACGGGTAAAGTTGTAAAATTTCGGCCCGTGCAGACCTCTACTGCCTCCCACAAGCCTTTCATCACCAAGTCCAAACAGCACTGCACGGCTAACGTGGTGTACGTCGATAGTGGATCGTTGAACAATGGAAACAGGTTCTCTGGAGCGACGAATCAAGGTTTACCCTCTACCGTTCGGATGGCAGGGTCTGGGTTTGGCGTCAGCCTGGAGAAGGCCTTCTGCCGGAATGTATTGTGTCCACAGTGAAGTTCGGCGGAGGTGGAGTTATGGTGTGGGAACATTTCTCTTAGGCCTCTCCATGGCCTTGGACCCTTGGTTGCAATTCTTGGTACGCTCAACTCAGCGGCCTACCGCACCATTTTGGATGACCATGTGCTTCCTACGTTGTGGCAGTTATACGGGGTGGACCCATGTTATTCGCAGGACGACAACGCCAGCTGTCGTGTTGCTACGTCCACCAGGGCTTAGTGTGGTGGCAATGGGTTTAATCGAATGATCTGGACTACCCAGAGCTCAGTCGAACTACCGGTACCCTATCACGAACCTGTGGGACGAGTTGCAGCGTCGACTTAAGGGGTGTCCTCGCCATCTGAAATACGTGAAGGAACTCACCGCTCTTCTCCAAGCCCAGTGGAAGGAAATACCGCTGGAGCCGTCGTAAAAGGACTGGTGGAGGGTAGCCGCTGTAACCGCCGCTCGTGGAGGCTCCACCAACATCAGAAGGTGAATAAATTTCGTTTTCCTTTTCCATCACAGGTGTCCAATTACTTGTTGGGAGATAGTGTGCATGCTGATACGTTATTAACTTTTGCACATAATTTGTATAACGCATGTACAAAACAAATATGTATCATTTTAGGATAACTCACCGTAAGACCGTTTAAAAGGCCAAGAAAAAACTACCGATTAGTTGAAAAATTTTCAGTCCGATATGATTGCTGAAAACCTTATAATCGAAAACGCTCATTTTTTTTTAAAATTATTTCATCATTCTTAATACTCGAGTTATGAACGTTTCCTATCTTTCTTTCCCTTGAATCTGTAGTTTTGCTATGAGAGACCCTCCCGCGACTCGCTTACCAAATGTATCCGCTCCTCAACTGTATCTTCCAGCAGCGCGACTGCGGCGGGTCTTAGATCGGTGGTCAAGTTGAATACCGTTTCAAGCGTTTCTCCCACGGGAGAGATGCGGTGGTCCATGAGTGTTGTCCCGCCACTAGTTCCCACATTGTTCGTAACGTTGATACCTCAAGTTTCTGTACTTCTTTCTGTACTTCGAGTACTTATAGTACTTACAAGTTTCTGTACTTCTAGATAAATTCCCTTTAGGTCATTACTGTTTGTTTTAAACAATGGTATCTATCGGTAGAAAGCACTGCACAAAACGTCAGAGAAAGCGGATAACTTTGAAATGTGTTGAAATGTCTCTAGTATTGAAAACCCTTTTAATCCATAAAATTGTGTACTGCTCCACGGAGAAAAAAACAAACAATTCCAAACTTCACGTGAAGAAAGATAAAAGGCAGTAAAAAATACAAGTCGAGAAGTGAAGTACTGCCAACTCCGTTGAATATAAATGCTGTTTGCTAATTTGTGCTGTTTTGCGAAGACCGTGTTTTACCGAAGTACGGAAAGTTCCAAGTTGCTGAAGTCTGACTGTTCAAACGGCTGACGAGTAAAAACTCACCTTTCGATACTGACGAACGTCACTGAGAAAACTTCGCTGCAGATAAATCATGCTCTGCAAGTAAGCCCTGGCCAGCGAGACGTTGCAGTCTTTGAATAGACCGTTTCATTGGTGAGTGGTTAGATGTTGAAGCCTTTTTAACTTACTCACCAAAATGTTGCCACGACGTTGGCAGCATGGGATAGTCAAAAATGTCGTCATTAGCTTTCGTGTTCATAATTTCCTTCGCAGTAACCAAGAAAAACCATTGTGCCTTCACTAGCAAACTTCCTGTAAGGCGCAACAACATAGTACGAGCATAATTTGCAATCCCTGTCCGAAATACAGTTAAACACTATTAGAAGACAAAGTGTAAAGAAAAGTTGTCGACGCCGGGCTTGGAACCCGGAACGTTCAGCTCCGGAGAAAAATTTAAGCTACGCCCAAGGGGTAACTGAGTAGCTTATATTGAAGTCGTTTGCGGGTGGACATTACCAACGTTATTGCAATAACGTTGTCTTCTCTAATAGTGTTTCACAACAATACACGGTCGGGTAAGTAGCGTTCACCAGACACATCTATACTCTCACCTCATATTTTCAGATAGCGTAGTGGATGTTAGAATAGGCGCGAAAATACGTTACCATTGCAGAAAACGTCGATCTTGGAGCTGGTTGAGTTGCGCTCGGCCAGGTAATCCAAAAGCTCGAAGCTCAAAACTAATTGTCATGTATTTCAATTATGCATAGCCGACAGCTTTTAACAATGAGAAGAAAATTTTTCTCCATTTCTAGCTTCTGTATATGCCAGAAAAACATGGAGCATCTCTGACAATGCACGGCTGCTAGACCTGGATAAAGTTTTTCTTCTCATGATTGTCATGTGTTGGCGAATGTCCGGAATTATCTTGGAAGGGACTAATGTTTTGTGTTTTGACGCACTTCTGTTTCACTTAGCACTCTGCGGTTCCTTCCTATATGTCAGTCGACCCTTTCCACTTCACAATGTCACGCGGGCATATTCAATATCGCAGAAATTTCAGGTTTTCCACAACGGCAGAGAAACCTCCAAAACCTATTTTGACTCGATGATACTGCAGTAATATTTTTACTAATGTTCAAACGAAATATGTGCCATTTAACCATGATTAGAAATAATGCACATCTAATCGAAAATAATTCAGGTATAAGCATCATTCAAAAATAATTACTATTGAAATGTATGGGGAAAATGATGAAATCAATCTGAATTTACTTGGAATAAAAAATTAAGAATATGAATTCAGCTCAAAATGCATGACCTAACTCTCCATTAGCGAACCTCTTTCCATAACAAATCTAAGCGGCATTAGAAAGAACTCCGAGCTACAGCCAACCTATGAAGAAACCTTTTAGCAATCCACTGTAAAGAAAATCTTTACTTCATGTCGACGCCGGGAATCGAACCCCGAACGTTCTACTCCGGAGAGCCGCTTTAACCGGTTAAGCTACGCCGACAGAGGATTTCTGTGCTTATTTTGAACTCTTTTGTGGGTGGGCATTATTATACCATATGCGGGAGGAGGAATCTGCCTCACCTACACGAGACCGACCTTTTGCCTCAATTTTTAACAAAAGACAAGGTTTACACTGAAAGAATGCAAATTGAAAATTTACTCACTTCTATTAGGCTTTCTTGACAGTCTTTACAAAAGTAAAATAGATCAAGCCGCCAAGGCATTTTTAATGTCACTTCTTCAACAATTACTATAAAAGTCAGAAAATTCATTCAGGAAACTTATTTTTGAACGTTACTTCAACACTTACTTACACAACACAACAACTTCTTACTTTCCTTCTCTGATTTTCTGTCATCCTTTATTCCAAAAATACATTGGTTGAAGTCACTTCTAATACAGTACTATCACGCACGTTATCGTGCCTTGAAACTTCCTTGTGTGGGAAACTTTTCTGCATGATAATTCTACTGCAAATCATGAGTGCTAAACGCTCATAAGCGGAGCATTTTTGACGGGAAGCCTCTAGGGATGGAGAATTGCACTGACCGGACTCGAGTCGACTGCGGGCTGAGCCTGAGTCAGGGCAACATGGGCAGAAAATTTTGATTGGTTCCGCTTTTTGTTTAGACTTTGTAGCGTACTTAGAATGCGCACAGGACCAAGAAGACTCAGTCTAGAGTAAAAAAAATCGCCGGTCATCTTTGTGCATATTATATTAGTATGTGTGCAAGTTCTTCAGAATGAAATAATATGGTAACATCTTTTACGCGTATTTTGCATCTTTTGTGATCGGAATAGATGTTCTCAAATAATAATGATAATGATGAATTGATAATAATACAAACTTGGCTATTTTTCTAGAGAAATAGACTTGTAGAAAAAAATCGAGTCAGGAGAATCACAAACACACTCTCCTGTCCCTAAAATGATAATGAGAAGAGCTCAGAGAGAGTGAGGGAAACGACAATTTTCCAACGAATGCAAATTTTTAAGGAGTCTATCCGCATGTGTTGGGAAAATACAAATATATCGCCCTCTGGAATTTGGGGCTTCAGGCACCTTGGAATGTTACTTGACGGAAATCTTTGCGATACGAGTTAAGAACGTTTTGAACGAATGCAAAGTTTACAAACTAAGTGAAAAAACCGTCGAAACTGCATTAACTCCGTACAGTGATATTCCTAGCTTGGAGCACATAAAAATGTCAAAAAAACTATAAACCTCTACGACGAGAAAAATGCGAAAGAAAAATTTCCTCGATGACATACACTTATCGGCAATACTGTAAACAAAAAACCCCTTATAACAAATTAACATAAAAACACTGAACGTTTGCACACTGATCCACGTGAAGAAGACACAGCTAAGGACGTCACGTCAAAGACGTGATGATAAAAATTCTAACAACAATGTGCAGTAAAAAGTAGAGAAAAGAAATACTGCCGACGAAGTTAACTATATTCTAACTGACGAGTTATGCTGCACTTGTAAAGATTATTGATTGTGTTTTTCTGAAGTACCTATGCCTCTTGGCGAAGTACCGAAGCACGAAGATGCCTGATAGTTCAAAAGCTGACGAGTAAAGTTGACGTCAAATGTTCTATAAAGAGGTAAGCAAATTTTAATAAGTCAAAACGGCCTTTGTTACGCAGTTGTCTGCGTGACTAATGTTTCACTTTATTTATTTGTAGAAAATGGGAATAATTTGATAACGTAAGCAGCGTATTTGGCCCGATGGGCGTCGGAGAGAAGGGTATTGGGGAAAATCAACGCGTTTTTCAAATAAAAGCGAAAAGAGCGCACGAAAAGTTTCACACCCGTGAGCCGACGCCTGAAGGAAAACTGAGCAAATGGAGAAAGAGGCAAAAGGACTGTAGAACGCAAAACACGAGCCAATCATGCGAATCCCCCGCAGAGAGCCGCAATATTATATTACATATTCTTTTTTACTCAAAAACGCTTTTCTTAAAATCTCTTACAATTACGCAACAAGTTACCTAGGCTGTTTGCAGCCGTGGGAAATATTTTGCTCTAGAAGGAACCTGTGTTGTCCTTTTAGTAACAGTGAGAAGAGTCTGTGGGTGGATTACAAAGGAAAAAAAAATTCGCACTTGGACGTTAACGAGGAAGAAGATATATATAGGTGAAGCAGTTGCTCCAAGCGTAAGTGGGGGTAAGATGTCTCCCTTGCCTTTGTGATACGCCACTGATAATGAGCGTTTCAGGTATCTTTGGGAGGCAGGATAGGAAGGTGTTACGAAGGGAGAGAGGGAAGACAATAAACTCGTTGGAAGGAGCCTTCGTGTAGCCGTCAGTCATTGATTGGTAGAGTGAATTGTGAGAGGTGCAGAAGAAATGATCGAAGAGAAAAGTGTGCCATTCCTGTGGATGTGTTTATTGAAAGTCGCGATATTTGTATTAAAGTGTGTGTAAGAAAGTTCGCCCGAGTGAGCGTGTAGCTAATGAGTCCGATGCAAGACTGAATCTAAGATCGTACCGTGTGTTCGAACTCCTCTCCAGTAATAGTGTTTTGCGTGGAAGTCAGCGATATGTAGTCATCGAAGAGTGGATTAAGCTATCCCGACGATTGGGGGTAAGCTACTTATCTTTCTTTACAGGGACCCTTTCTTTAGATTTAAGCTATGGATAAATGTAAATTACTCTTTATTGCACCTCTCTCTCTCTCTCTCGATCCCTTTATCTTTCGACTCTGGCTAATTCTATATAACCTGTGTGTCAGTTACGAGGCATAATCAGGAAGTTGTGTATGTTTTATGTTTAGCTTATTTCAGCGAGTGTAATTTTAGTATATTAACGGATGTGTGATGGCGTAACTAGTAGAGAGTACTTCGAGGAAAAATGATACGGTTTAATGAAATATTTTATGGGGTAAGTAGGACGAAGCGCGCAAATTAAGGTGTTTAAGTAAGAAGCGAACCGTCGATTATTTGTAAGTAATGTTCAATGTACTCATGCTATTTTATTACATCTTATGTTTCCATACTATACATATTTATTCATAATTATTTTGCCTCAAATAAAAGGGCAAGAACAACAAAAACAGCCAATCGGACTCTTTTATTTGGTTTATGTGGCTTTAATTAATTTTATTCGAGCGGTACGTTGCAGAGACCCACTACAGCTACCGTAACACAACGTCCACCATGGACGCTGCCACGATCGACAGAAGTGACACCTCTGGATTTCTTGCTATGGGGCCATCAGAAGGAATTGTTCTATCGAGTCCCCAGTTACTAGAAAGCGAGCCAGTTGTTCGCATTCATACTGTGTGCACTTTTGTGGACACCACGCTGCTGGATCGCGTGCAGTCAGCCATTCCATAACGCGCGCATTGGGCGCGGAGGACATTTTGACAGGTGTTCAAGTTTCCAATAAAACTTTTTTCCCATGTGCACCGGATAAAACTTCTTACTTTTTTTTTTCGCATTTTTCTCTTCTCGAAAATTATGGGGTCGAAGAGGTATTATAGTCTTTGGTTTTATTTATGCACTCCAAGCGAGAGATATCGCTGTGCAGTCTTGACGAGACACCCTGTATAAAATATTGACCGAAAAAACAAAACAAAAAGCGACAAATTAAATTTTGCTTGTAAAATTAGGATTTCGCCTTGTAAAAAAGAAAGACACAGACTATCCAGCAAATAACTTACTGCTTGCAATTCTAAATTCACTGACGAAAACGATTTTATAGACATTGTGCAGCTGTTGATTTTCCGAGATCTTTTTGTATTTACAATTTACTTTTACTTTTCTTGCTTATAGGCATCACAATTTATACATATACCTTAATGATACATCCAGCTCTATACTCTTTCTGCTCCTTTTTAGCATTTTCTTTCATTTTACTTTTATATCCCAGATTTTACCTATTATAATTTTCATAAAGGTCACCGCATTATTATATAGTGGGCAGTTTTTTTGCGTGTTATACTTTATGATTTTATAATTTGTATTTGTTGTTATCGGACTAATGTTAAAAAAATCAGTCCGATACTTAATTCTTTCGAAAAATATTTGATCGAGCAAAGTGCGAGAATATCCGAGGTGTACGTCTGATCTTCGCTTACTGGCCAGCGAACTCGAGGATTCTCGTTCATCAGCTACGCCGTGCCTCCAAATTAGAAATTCCGAATTATAGATGCAGATAAATTTCTAACAGAGGAATATATAGTAACACAGTGAGAGACGAGGGGCAATTTTAAGTTTGCATTGCAAAACTGAATTTCATTGATCAAAAGGAGAGTCTTGGCCACGCCTTCCGTCCAGCTGGGACGCAACTTTGTATTAGAAGCATTACACCCGAAATTTCTCATGAAAAAAAATTCATTCAGAGGCGAGCGTATATCAGAGCGTAGCAGGAAAACCTCCACTCAAGTATAGAGTTTAATTCTTTTCAAACCTTTTTATCCTATTCCTCTTCCCTTCTTTCTGTCTTCCTAACCAATGCAACTTGCTCGAGAGCGTCATGCGAGATTTACACTTTGTGTGTATCAGTGGCGTACTGCTATTACCCGCAATCCAATTTTATTATGTGCTTTATGAGGCCTCACTTCACAGTGAAAGTCCTTCTTGAGGGAAGCCCCCTCCAGTACGCCAGTCACTCTTCTATTTGCACATCTAATAAACCAAATAAATAAATAAAAAATAATTACCTCCTGAAGCTGTTGCTGTCATATCAAACCGATAATCCTGTTTCTCAGTCTTAACAGCCACAGGTAAGTCGAACTGATCCATAACCCAAAAGTACGATCCGATTGAATGCAGAATGCAGTGATTGCCACGTTCAAAATAATTTTGTAAACTCATAGACGACTTCCACCTCTTTCGTTAGTGAATGCAATTTCTACAGCAAACGGAATAAAAGGTTCCTCAACATTAGGTGTTTGAAATTCCTCTTGAATTCCTAAGAGCCATTCTTAGAGTAGCAGCACTAAGCGAGATAGATGTCGGCGTTACTTAATTAATTTCATCGACACTTGTCACCAAACACCTAATTTTCTTAGATGGCGTGTTTTCCCCTCAGGACCACATAAAGCAGGAGGCTCCAGAGGCGTTTTTGAGGGAGGAGCGAGACGGATTCGGTTTGCGTATCAAAGTTGAGTGGGCGTCAACCCCATCCTTACTTATTACTTTTCTCCTCCGCTATGACATGCTTCCCCACCGCTCAATATTTTGCAAACTCCGCTCAATCACCAATTGGCCACACTGAGTCAGACGTCACCTGGGCTCCGAACTCTCATTGGTTGTAGACAATGTTAAGGCTGAGTGATTCTGCAAAAGTCATCATATTAGATCCGTTTCATTGATGCTATTAACTAAGCGTTTTATTTTTGAGGGGGAGGGGAAGTTTTTTTTTTTTTAAAGGAACGTAAAGCCTGTCGTAGTACTTATTTCAGCAAGAATTTCTGGAGTACCTAGTCGAAAATCCGAAATAAAGAATTTTATAGCAGATGTATGTTCTTTCCGCCCAGGCAAAAACGGAGATTTTGTTTACCTGAAGTGACTAACACTACGTGAATTATGTAGTGTGAAATAATGAAAAATAGTAATATATGTAGCTTGGCACGTCTCTGTCATTTTCAGTGCACTCAAAGATTCGAGTGAAGAAAATGCTTAGGTTGTTATAAGCGGAAGAAAATCTACTTCCAAGGTATCTCTCGTTAGATCATGACCGACGTGAAAGTTTCCAGTGCGCTGTAAGCAGATCCACGCGCGGAAGGGTTCTTCTCACGGCACTGTTTAAGTCGATAATTTATGCCATTTATAGTTATAGTAATTACTATTAATTCCAGAAATTATTATCGTCAATTACTACTAACATAAACTATGGGGAAAATGAAAACCGCGAATTTCCTTCACCGAGAAATATCTGTCAAGTATGGAAAAGGAAGTGTGTGTCGGCTTTACCCTTCACACTCTTCCATTCAACTTGTATTTCACTGCTTTTTTCAGGTCATGGGTTTCACATCTTATTTCTTCGAAGTGTTTGAATGAAGTGAAAAAGTCCAAACCCTCTCTGAGCTGCGTAATCATTTCCGCATCCTGCCTGTTGAGAACTTTTAGCACTTGGCTGGATCCGTGTATGAACTTCTCAACGTATGTCGAACTTACTTCATTAATCTGCATGGAGATACAATTCACCCTCTCTCGCTTTCACACAGCATTCACGATGCAGTATGTCTAAATGAAGGCGGTTTTCGTCTATTCATCATTATTAAAAAAGGATATTTATCTATTAAGATGTAACTATAGGCATTACGAAGAAATAAAAGGAAAAAATCATTGCTTATATATATTATGAGATTCTCCCTCACAAAAGACTTAGATTGATAAGCTGCCCAAATGCCCGCCGGCATAGCTTAAATGGGAACGCAATCTCTCTGGAGTTAAACGATTCAGGTTCGAGTCCTGGCGTTGACGAAGGGCGTTTGTTACAATATGAGGATTATGTTTTTTTTTTTTTTGAGAGGGCAGGAGAGGCGAGATGATAAGCTTGTCTTAAAGATCGTCCAAGAGTTTCTTTGTATTTCAAGCTGCAATTGTTTTTGCATAAATTGCACATGCCACTTCTCTCAATTTTTTTTTCGCAGACTATACTAATATCCCGTAACAAGTCCTGTCCCAATAAGGATGTGCTACCATCTACTTATGCATTCGAACAGACGACAGTTCTCTTAGGCAATTGCGGAGACCGTCAGAAAGGGAAGAGGAAAGCATCTGTGTGTTAGACGACAGGAGCGACACAGTGGAAGAAAAAAACTAAACCATATAGGCTTTAAGATAGTACGGTAGGCGTAGCTAAGAATATATGTTGCGTTTATATTTCCCGGAATCTGCTGTGCAACCTTAAAAAATTAAAGGACAGACAGCTGATAGGTTAATAATAATTTTGACTTTTTTTTTTATTTCCAGCGTCAGATAACTGTGGGAGTTTTCATTCACTTTAATTTGTTTTTATTTTTATTATTTTTCCTGTTCCACGTCTTATTATTGTTTTGTTATGTGCATTTTTTCTCAAGTTTGTGTGCGTCTTGAGTATGTAGCAGTCTTAGAGTTATGTAGTTAAACACATTTTTTTCGGCATATAAAATTTTAATTATTTAAGGGCAATGGAATTTGTCTCCTTCTGAGTGCAAGATGGAATCGGCCATGGTGTCTTGGAAAACATCAGACAAATATGCAGAATCAACGGCTTTCGTAAGGAAATGTTTGAAAAGATTAAGGACAGAAAAGAAACAACAACCAGAAACCAAAAACAGAAGATAAGAAGAAATGGGTGTCACTACCATACTTCAAAGGAATCACAGACAAGATTGGGGGATTACTTAAGAAAAGAACATAAATGTTCCATACAAACCCACAAAGAATTTAGGAAACATGTTAATTAAAAAAAGGAAACAGTTTGACACAACAGGAATATACAGAATTGAATGCCAATTTTTAAAAAACCTACACAGGAGTAACAGAAAGAGAACTTAGTATTAGAATCAAAGAACACAAAACAGCAACAAAAAGGAAAGAATGTCACAAAAGTGTGTTAACCGAGCACAAGTGGAGGGAATGCGACGAGAACATACTATGGGACTAAGAAAAAATCATAGCACACGAGCATGGAAGAACAAAAAAGTATTTCAGAGAGAGTTTAGAAATTTATAAAGAACAGTGCATGAATAGAGCAATGAACAAACAGACAGACTCTCAAGGGATGAGCAGCATTTGGAAAGCATTTCTAAAGAAAAAGGTAAAGAG
>JJRW01S0021799.1:3158-13671 GCA_001188405.1 Loxosceles reclusa
GTTTTTATAGCCAGTCAATATATTTAAGTTTCTTAGTCAAGCTGGCGATTTGAATTGATTCATACTGATAATTTTTGGGTTACTTAAATTTTACTTTGTACTGAATCCGAAGATAAGTTCAAAACGCTCATGTAGAGCTTGAGACGCTCTGAAGATTTATTTTCTGGAACCGTTGATGCTCAGAGTTTTGATTCAGTTTCAGAGTGTGCTCAGTCTCATGCTAAGCTTGCCGGAGCTGACGAGCAGATCCTTGATCATGATTGTACATTTCAATAACTGCTACATGAGCACCATTTGCTGCAGTAGGTATTCAATTTCACGCCCAGTGTTGCGGAGTATTTCAGCTTTATTCCTCCAATGATTTCAGATACGTAAGGAAACTTCACTTACATCGACGGTTTGTCGATGTATGATTAGAGATGACAAAACCAACGGTTTTGTCATCTCTAAAGTAACCGCTTCACCAGTTAAGCTACGCCGACAGTTATCTGGGAAGCTTAATTTCGAAATCTTTTGTGGGGAGAACCTCATATCCTCCCCCACGTAGAGAGAGAGAGAAAGGTCGGGGTACTTCCTGACCTCGCGTGATGGACCTAACGGTTGGGTCCTTGGCCACTAGTATGAGTTTATATGATCTGGCGCAATTGTAAAGAAGCTTCACTTATGATAACGCTGGGATTCGACCTAACGCATCAACTGTCATCTCTAGAGTGACAGCTTTACCAGTAAGGCTACGCCGACGGTTATCTCTGGGAAACTTAATTTAGAAGTATTTTGCGGGGAGAACCTTACATTGCGTCGTTTTACGTCATCAGTATTACGAACTTCGTTGTGCACATACGATCTTTGACAAAAACCCACAAAAGAAGCGCCAGGAGGGATCGTGAAGGCAAGGGAATCGGTACTCTTCAAACAATCCTACGTTGAGGAAATATTACCTGAAAGTAGTTTCGAACAAGTGAACCTCAGTGTGTTGGTGCCCCATCTTGCTGGAAGTAAACATCCGGCTGACGGTGCTGAATTTGAGATATAGCATAACACTGTAATATGTCGAGATATGCTGCTCTTGTCACTGTACGCTTAGTGAAGAAGTAGGGTCTAATTTATGATCAATGCGCACTAGATGTTAAATTTCGCACTATTGCGTTGATATTCTGTTTTTGCATGAAATTTTCTGTTCTCCAGACACGACAGTTATGACGGTTAACATGACCGGAAGTTGCTTCATTAGAGAAGATTACTTTTGCGAGAAAGAGATGTTTCTGTCAATTTCGTCAAGAGTACGCACGACGAAGTTATAACGTCTAGGTTTATCGTTAGCTTGTAATGCATGAAATAAGTGATCTTTATATATTATGTGAAGTTTCAGGTGCTGTGAAGAGCCGTATTTCCAGTTCACTGTAAAGAAAAACTTTATTTTTTTGTCTTCTCCGGGATTCGAACTTACGGATCTGCCATCCCCAGAGCTCCAAAGCGGCCTCTTTAACCGATTAAGCTACGCCGACTCTTGTCTGTAGAAGCTTATTTCGAAGTCTTTGTGGGTGGACATTACAACACTCGCGCGAAGAATCGATTTACTTGGGCTTCTAGTGAAAGCCTCTCTCTCTCCCTCATGCGATCAACAACTTTCTGAGAGAGCGGTGGTCTACTAGCACTTTTCCTATGTTCTACTCTTTATCTCCATTAAGCGTTGGTATCAACGCTTAAGGGAGATACTTGGTGAATTAAGATTGAAAGAGTACTCTTTCAACGTCTAACGAACAGTTATAACCGTTTAGCTCCCGTGACACCACACAGCGCACATGGTTTTTCCGAGAGCGATAACCGTTTTGACACTTTCTCGTTTGAAATACAATAGATGTCCCTACGTTCTTCTTCTGTTATTCAACCATGAAATGCGCATATTAATTTATCACTACACTGTATATTTTCTATTAATTTTAACTCAGCGTTGTTCAAAAGTATGTAAACACTCTCTGTATATCCGTGATGTTAAACGTTGTTGCAACATTTTCGTAATTTTCGATACAGAGGCACAAATGATTACTCGTGGAGTAAGAGAATGATGTATGGTGACCTTCTGCCATATTTCAAGCCACTTCTGCCATACTTCACTTCTGCCATATTTCAAGGCTAACAAGAATGGTATTCGAGAAGGAGCTTTCTGTCTCCTTGCAAATTGAAACCAGGGACATCATCATCAGCATGGATGAACGGCTCGAGGCTAATAGCAATAATTCACCTCTTCTAACGATATTCTTGCTTAAGCCTCCTGTTCTAAACACTCATGAGCCTCATTTAGAAAATAATGGTCCATATTACTTTTTTATTTGAAAGATGTTAGCTTCTGATAAGAGTTTAGCTTGAAATATTTTTTCCCTCATTTCCTCCAATCCAATTCATCTGCAGTAAAATATTGTATTGAAGTTATACAAAAATTTCATGATCTTGAATTATACCTTAATTATTCACTTGTATCGTTAGGCGTCGTCACCTTATTTACGCAGATGCTTATTAAGCGCGCTTTAAATTGCCTCACAAGACGCCTAATGGGACACCATTTCTCTCAATTCCAGATACAGAACTTACTCTTTCTTTCAAGAGACAGAGCATCAAAGATACATTTCTTTTAGTTATAAGTTTTATATATAAACGGAAATTTTTGTTACGGGTCTCCCCCCGTCTCCTGTCTTAGCTGAGATTTATATTCATTACTTTGACGAAAAACTCTTTTGGCTCATAAAATTACCCTTTTGGGTCAGATATGTTGATGATATGTTTTAGACATTTTTCACTTTCTCATGGAGATATAAAACAAATTTCCGACCTCCTCAACTGCATTGATTAGCGTATCAAGTTTACATACGAGGTAGAATCGGACGCCACCATTCCATTTCTTGATGTTCTTATTTCCCGTCATGCAAACTCTGCTCGACACCTGAGCTCTTTACAAAAGAATTTGGCACTTAATAAACATATTGCCAGAGACAGATGTTTCTCATTCACCATGGTGGACCAAACAGTCATGAAACTCCACAAGAAATAACCCAACACTACGCTTCTTCTCATTTTTGACGCATTCTACAAAGGTAATATAACCATAGTGCTTTTTTAATCTCTTAGCTTAAAAGTAACAAAGGTCCTTAAACAGTTATAACTTCCACGTGACATTCAGGCCTTCACACAGACTTAAATTTCCACAGCATAAAGACCCCTTCCTACAGATAAATCTTACGGGTATTTACCGCATTTCGTGTCAGAGGCCTTTTCATATGCAGAACAAACACGAAAACTTCTTAGATTCCGCATTAAAGAGCACGATGTTTGTGTCAAAAGGCAAGACTTTTATAAATTATGAAACAAAATCAAAACTTCTGTTTTAAGCAATCTGAAATATTAATAACACCACCCTCTTCCTTAGACTAAGCTTTTTTTTTGAGGTTTTCCATAGTTAACTATTTTTGAGTTTCTCCTAAATTCTAGAATAATTTTCAATCTCTTGGCGAAATATAGCTAAATGCTATTAAATGACAAAGTTATTGCAAAAGTAAAGGCCGATTTAACACACGTTGATCATGGTTTTGTTGGATTGTGTCGGATCTACCATTCTTAAAACAACGATGTCTGAAAGAGTTAATACAACTATTACTTGTTTAGTGAACTAACCTCGTGTTTGGGGTTGAGTACTGGAAGGAGAATTTACTCCCTTAGACTGGTGTGACATCTCGGTGTGATTGTTGACGAACGGTTTCCAGGCAGAAGAAGAGGAAGGAAAACAGTGAGAATTAACGAGATTATCCCTACCACTCAAAATAAAAATTGCTTCTAAAAAATCGAGTTCATGAGGTGAACGTGCCTTTTTTTATAATTTTTGTATCGGGAAATTTAAACTGATGGTCGTTATCCCAACAATGCTTAGCAATAGAGAACCGCGAAATTTCCAGTTTTTTTTTACTCAATTTTCGTATTTTCGGAGGCGGAATTTGAAAGCACGACAAGTTTGGCCGTAGTAGGAAAGCCCGCACTGGCAAGGTATTTTATAAACACCCCAAGAGTTTTCGAAAGCAATGGAATCTTTCACCCATTAAGATACACTTTGCTGAAAGGAAAATAATTCATCTGAAATCAATTTTAAAGCTGATTGAATGACAAAATGGAAGAGATATAATTTGTTTAGGAAGTGGGGGGTACTTGACAAGAGGGTGGATTGAAGTTTAGGATGGGGAAAACTTGTGAGATGGGGGAATCAATAATGTTCGGTAGAAAACCTCTTTGGACGGCGAGGAATTTCAAACAAGTAAGGTCCTCTTTCAGAAGAGTTTGATTAGAGCACACAAATTTTCGCGCCTCAAATCCCAAAAAACGTTTTAAGGCTCGACCACAAGAACGTCACATTATATGAGTGTGATACAAAACATCATTTTGCTTACAGTCATCATTTTTTTGAGAAAAGCAATAACTTGCCTGTTATCTTGAGTAAATTTAGCTTATGATTTTTACGACAAGCTTCAAAATATTTTTACTTATAAAACACGAATACGCAATGAGCCAACATGTACAAATGGTTACTCCCTTGTCGGCTGTAATGCCCACCCACAAAAGACTTAAAAATAAGAATGGATAGACAAGAGTCGACGTAGCTTAACTGGTTAAAGCGGCTCTCCGGAGTAGAACGTTCCGGGTTCGATCCCCGGCGTCGACAAACAGTAACGATTTTCTTTACACGGCACTATAAGCATTGGAAGTCCATTCCTTGGGCCAGCCACAAATATTTTCTGGCTGCATGACGTCATTGCACACACGGATTAGGAAACTCAAACAATGACAAGGAAATATCCCCTAAACCATTAATTATATTGCTTCCACTAGCCTGCTGAATTGTGGATATGCATATAGGGTCTAAAGGCTCGTGCTGTGTATTCCATATTCGCACCGTTCATTCGTACGGTGTAACTGGAGACGTGATTTGTCAGATTACATTACCTACTGTCCAATGTTTATGCTCCTTTGCAAATTGGAGGGGTTATTCTTGCTGCCTCCGGACAACAAAGGCTTTCGAGCCAACCTTCCACTGCTAAACCTGATAGGTGCAACGCACGTCGAATTGCATGTTCAGAGACCCTCCCGTAGTTCAGGGACCCCTTTTGGAGATCCGCTGTGATTTGACATACTGTGGCCCTTCTATTGAGCTGAGCAAACCACCTTTCCGCTCGGGCATCCAGTAACCGTTGTCTATCACATGTTTGATTACTTGGACGTTTGTCTCTTGTCCACTCTCTGTAGACACAGCTGCTTTTGAACATTCGACAAACACGACGTTTTTTTGTTGCTTGCTCCAAAGCATCGCGTATCCACAACGAGTCGTGTTCAAAGTCCGTCAAATTGCTTTTCTTTATCTACGTCCCAAGCGCTGCACTTCATCTGCATTGCCGTTTATCCTCCTGTCCCCTTATTACACTCATCATGTTCGAGTGCGGTTTCAACGTTACGCCATATCTGCTTTACATAAAATTGCCAGATGGTCATAACAAATTGGCCACTAAGTGTACATAAGTTTGTTATCATCCGTGCATTTGTCAAACCTAGGACATTTTTGATTGCCATAGTTGTCTGCGTGCACATTCACAACGCTTCACGTCATTAGTAGGGAAATTGCGTAGTAATGTATCCGCTCCTAGAACTAGCAATTATGAAATTTGTCTTGAGTTAGCGAGATATAACGGTTAACTTTAATGCAAACACGATTTCTTAAGTGCTGTATATGAAGTCCAGGCAAAGTCTGAGTATGCTGATTATCTGCTTGAGCAACCGTTGTGACATTTTAGTGAATGTCGTAACAATTACGAGTGAGTCTGATAATTTGTTTGCTTAACTAATCGCTGAAAATAACTCTCGCGATAAGTGAAGATTGCACGTTGTGTGCAAGACACTCTTATTTAACCGAAATTGTTTTATTTTTGTTGTTTATATCATTGTCTCTTAGCAATTAAGCATGTTAACACGTATCTGTTATACGTTGTCCCATTGGGTAGGCAGAGTGAGATTTCTGCAGTTTCCGATAAAGATCATAGAGACGAACGTTCTGATATGTAACATTACGGGGAGGGGGGGCTTTACATAATCTCGTAGTCTAATTACGTTCGAAAGATACTGCGTTGAAATGTTAAAAAATGAGAAAATCTGAATTGTAGTAAACGTTCTTTGCCGACCCCGGGACTTGAACCACTGATCGGTCAGTTCCGGAGATACCGTTTCACCAATTAAGCTACGTCGACGAGTATATGAGCACTCCTTATCTAAGTCTTTTGTTAGGGGAACCTCACAAAATGAAAGGTTGTGTTTAAAAGAACGTTCAATGTAACAGATTATCAAAATGATAACCTATCAAAGAAATAACACGACGAAGTCTGTATTCAAAGCTCTGAATTGCTTTCTGAAATATATCTGGGCCAACTGCTGTTACCTCACATTCAATAGCTCTTTTCAAGTATACGATAGACCTCATCTTACAAACTCCCCATAAAAAGAAGTTGCATCGGTTAAGATCAGGCGAGTAAGGTGGCCAATCGATCCCATTTCCTGTTTTACTTTTCGAATCTGACTGCGTTATTCGATGAGAACACAATGATCAATTGCATATTTGCTCATTTTTACTACAACAAAACCAGTTTTAACTGTACAAATTTCACAGAAAATCATTTTGATCCGTACACTGTAACACTTTCAATCGATAAGTCCGTTGTTTAAACAGCATCTGCTTTATCAGCAGCAAACACGCGACTCATCCTTTTTACACCTATTCTCCAGCGTTACGTGTCTTGGCAGAAATTTGCGTAAAAATCACGAAAGGACACTTTTTCTCTAAGTTTCTATTATATATTACGTCTCACTTAATGTAAGAAAAATGAGTGTAATGTGATTTTCGTTAATTGCGTAATTAGAGTATGACGCTATATTCAGACACCCCATTTAAATATCACAGTGGTCGTCTCGATAATCATATCGGAATCTGCTGAAATCTCATGCTGCATACCCATTAGGCCACCATGTACTATGACAGTATGATTGTTAATATAAATAAAGTATGATTTGATATAATCGTATTTTTCGTTGTAGTCAAGATAAATGATATCGATATAAGTGCCAAGAGTCATAGAGACGATTCAAAAAAGTGAGCATCAAAGCACCATATATGGGGAATTAAAACTATAAAATAAACACAAACAACAATAAAAATAGGTCCCACAACGAGTATTCATATGTATTACAATTTAAATAACTTCGTACAGATTAGAACATTCCTATTGGCTCCGCTATACTCTCGTCTGTGTTTGTAGTGCCCCTTGGGGTAGTAATCGGAACTACGCCATTATTGCGCGCATGGGCGTATGGTGCTGTTCTTTGAATGGAAGGCAACCTCCACTGTTACTGAGCAAAAGGGAACATTTCTTTCAAGAAAAAGAATGGTTTACGTTACACCACTGATTTGTTAAACAACATCTGTTTTTTTTTCCCATTAATGAACTATATTGTAGAAAAACAAGTTAGATGAGTGTAACCTCTGGAAAAAGAATAGAGAGGAATAGGTGAAAGGTAGTATGAGGCTATCTGGATTTTGGGTTTAAATACATTCATACATTCTTATAACACAATTTGTGTGGGTGTCGTTTACCGGATCCCTTGTAAGAACTGTGACAAAGTATACGTGGGAGAAACCAAAAGACAAGTTTCGGTCCGAGTGAAGGAACATTCTCGCGATGTTCAACAAAGGGACTTTAAGTCTCAGTTGGCAGAGCATGCTGTGACTTCACAACATGAACCAGATCTCGAGTCATTTGAAGTTTTACACAGGAACATCTCAAACAGAGGCAGTCGCCTATTCTTGGAACGGGGGAATCCCACAAAATTAAGAACATGGTGACAAATCGATTCAACCAACTACCAAGCTCGTACCACCATCTTACGCGAGCAAATACCGCCAATAAACTTTAGCGGCTTCTTCCGGGGGTTTTCCCAACCTTGGGAATCTCCAGGATTACCCTCGGGAATTTCCCTGTGTAGTGAGTATATATACTGCGATTCTCTCTCACCTCTTCATTCGCCTATTGAAGGCCGTAGTCGACGGTCAAAACGTTGCGAGTCTTCGTGTTCCCGACCAGTGTCCGAACTTTCATCACGTCTACGCCCCCTGGTCAAACATTCTTCGCTGACTTATTGAAGTTTACTGGAAAGATAAATAAAAATTACTTATTCTATGCCAAATTAGGCTTTAAAACTTGATTCAGACTGAATATAAAATTAACTATGGAAATTTCATTTCTTTAGAAATTACTAATTTAGTTGTATTTATGTGCCAAGTTGTGACGAAATTGAATTTACTCTGAATTTGATTTCTTCTATTTAAGACAGTAGACAGTGTATTTAAGACCTGAATAAAAAAAACATGTTTGTGGCTCATTTTCTGTTTGTTCTTATAGGAAAGTACTATTATCTTAGTTACGTTTAGTTAATTTTAGTTTCAGCGACTTTCGAAAATCTTTAGTTCATATTATTGGATTTCTGGATTTTATATTTTCGAGTTGTAAGGTTCCTCCTCACAAAAGGCTTCGAAAATAAGATGCCCAGATACTCGTCGGCGTAGCTTTCTTGAGATGAAAGATCCGTACATTCGAATATCGGTGTCGACATAAGACAGGTTTCCTTACAATGACGCCCGAACAGGGACTCACACTAGTGGCTAAGTCCTTAACCGTTAGGTACACAGCTCGAGGTCAGGTAGGTGTCCTGACCTGTCTCTACGTGGGTAATGATGTAAGGTTTTCTCCAAAGCTGCCAAGATACCTGTCGGCGTAGCTTAACCGGTAAAGAGGTCACTCTAGAGATGACAGATCTGTAGGTTCGAATCCCGGCGTCGAAAGCAGGTTTCTTTACAGAGTAAAAACTCAAAATGAGTTTCAAATATTACTGTGAGGCTTCAAGCCTTAAAATTGGAGAAATTGTTTTTTTTTAGATTCACCGAATGTGCAATCTGATAATTTTGTTGCTTAGTTCTGCCCCTCTCATGCCGAGTTAGTTGGAGCAATCGGATAGACCCTTGAAATTTGTAATTGGACTGGATAAATAAAATTGATTAATTGATTGATTATAATATTTTAAACTATCTGGCACAATTGAAGTAAAACTGGGATATCAATCATGTCTTAAAGGCAGTTTCAACAGACATCATTAGCTTACAAGGACATTGCGAGAAAGACGTTGGTGATACGTAACGTGAGTTCAACGTGACATCTTCGTAACAACTCCTCTAGTTATAAAAGCTACGCGCGCTCTCTGGGTTAAAGGAAACTCATTACGTTAGCTTTTGCCTCATTGGAAAACCAACCTTCAAGAGAGAGATTGCATAAACAAAACCTCTTATCGAGCCATGTGCAGACGATTCTTTATCTCTAGGTTGTCTGACCTTCTGTTTCTGACAGCTCGTTACCATCTATCACACAGTTTTAGATTATTTTTCTTTTCTTGAAAAAATATCGTTTTTTTCTTTTCTTGTTTCCTTACAAAAGTCGTTAGCCAATACAAGAACTGGGCATAAGTCGTATTCTTGAAGAGTAAGTTCCAGAGATAAATTATGAATGGAATTGAAAGGTTTTTAAAGTAAGAATAGGGTACTTTTTCGGCAAAGTCGAATTTAGAGAGGAACGCACGTACGTAACGTCGTTACGGCAGGATATCTGGATATTCGGTAAGGCACCTTTTGGCTTACTTTCGGCTTCTTCAGCCGATTAGCTATAGTCCCAAACTGGAGTATATACATCCACATATAGCCTACTTTTTCATATATCTTCATGTATGAAATTCGACGACAATTATTGCGCGGTACACAAAGTTAGTCAGACGTAGTTATCGTAATAGTTTATAGACGTTAGTTTATGGTTTGCATACGTTAGGTCTATATTTATAGATTTTAATCATGCTTATTGTCATAGACGTTTTGTTTACACGTTTATGAAGGTTAGTAATCAATATTCTTTAAAGAAGTTTTTGTGTATTTATAGAGACGTTTAGTTATCATTTGTAGATGCTAGTTATTCATGGTGTGGAGCACAAATGTGTACGTGTAACGTCGTGTCACATTATATAACTGTATGAACCGATGTTCTCATTTCGACGCCAGTTTGGGAAATAATTTTCCTATCAGAGGATTAATACTCAGCTTTTTAATACTCATATTGTAGTAATTCATCACTTGTCGACGTCAGGATTCGCATTTCGGGCCTGTGAATTCCGGAGCGAATGCTTCCCAATTAAGATACACCGACGGCTGTAGGAGTAGCTTATTGTCTATGTTTATCGTGTAGAAAACTTTAGGTACTCCATGGTCAAGGTCTACGGGACCTCGAGTGATAGACCCCAACACTACAGGGCCCCATGATGGGCGCCAAATGTATCGCTGCCTTGGTTAAGAAGATCACGGGGAGCATGAAACGTTGACGTATACTTCGGTCGTACGCCT
>JJRW01S0021829.1:6616-16841 GCA_001188405.1 Loxosceles reclusa
GAGCCAATGTCTTCAAAAAGCACATATCGAGGGGAAAGCCTCTGAGGACAGTTGTTTACGGACACCGATGGTGTCCAAGAGTTTAATTTAGATGCACAGAGGTCTCATTCTCATGCTCCAACAGCTGTGGCTCATGAGCTGTCCGTCGCAACACTCTATAACATAAAAATCGACGCACCAAGAAGGAATTATCCGAATAGGCAGGAAACAGGTAAATGTGATGTAAAGGTATTGAAAACGAAACGTGATCACTATCAACTACAAGACAACTGCAAGAGCAAAAACAATCAATAATGTGTTGACCCACGTCTGATCCTAATGCAAGCTGTTATCCGGCTGGGCATTGACTCGTAGAGTTGGCGGATGTCCCCCTGCGGGATTGTTTGCCATACACGTTCCAATTGGTGAGCTAGATCGGCGCAATTCAGGGACGGTCGTAAACGTCTGCTCATCAGAGCCCAAACATGCTCTGTTGGGGAGAGCTCAGGCGATCGCGCTTGCCAGGGAAGTAATGGAGAAGCCCAAACACAATCTGTAGAAACGCGTGCCGTGTGCGGCCGATTTTTTACAGATTAGATCAGTGCATTATCCTCTTGGAATGCAAGTCCAAGAGTCCGTGAAAGGAAGGGCAACATAAAACGGGGAGTAGAATCTCGTCCACGTATCGCCGTGGTGTAACTATGTCACGGATGACAACCAAATGGGTCCGGCTGTCAAATGAAATGGCACCTTATTACCATAATTCCTGGTTGTCAGGCAGTGTGGCGGAAGACAGTCAGCTGAGTATGCCACTGCTGACTTGGACGTCTCTAGATGCGTCTATGCAGGTCATCGGAACTCATTTCGAAGCAGGACTCATCGCAAACAATTCTACTGCAATCGATGAGATTCCAGGTCGAAATCGCCGCTTGAAGCGCGCCTGGCGGTGTGCAACGGTGAGGGCAGTGGGCGAAATGGCCTCCATGATCTCAGACTCCGTCGTTCTTGGTCGACCTCCTTGAAGCTCTTTACGGCCATGGTTCACACATTCCTGCTAACATCGCCAACATCTACGACCCAAATTTCGACTGATCCTGCTTCCTTTAGTCCAATTGCATGTCTACTCTCAAATGGTGACATCTGGACATACTGTTGGCAAACCCGTCTGCAAAGCATTGGTACAATCCACGCAAGTCGACGGAACAGCATTCGCATGGAAGTTATGCGCTAGCATTGGGATGTACACTATTTTATGCACGTTTCGGATGCTCCGTTGCAATGCGCTGCAGCTCAACCTAGTCAGTCCTTGGCTAGTCCTTGGTTAATGGAACATACTAAGATTGAGAAAATGTTGTGTGTGGAGTCCCTCAAGGATCTGTTCTGGGACCCCTTCTTTGCTTTGATGTCCGTGAATAACTTAGAGAAGGGAGTCAGATTATCTGTTGGGGCAAATTTGTGGATGACGCTAAGATCACACGAATTGTAATTAATGAAGCTGAAGCCCGGAAACTCCAAAACGACATAGATAAGCTAGCGGGATGGGCGCGAAAGTGGGATATGATTTTTGAATTTGAGAAATGTAAAGTGATGCATTTCGGCAGTAAAACTAAAGGATTTTGCTCTCTCTACCAGACTGAAGGGAAAGAACTAACGGCCGTGGCCACAATGAAATGCTTGGGCTGCTCATTTCATCATCGGCAGTAAAAGGTCTCAAATTTTTAAATCAGTGCATTGCAGTTGTCAAAAACGCTAACAGAATTTTAGGCTTTTTGAAAAGCCATTCCACGTGTCATTAGAGATAAATTGTTCTCCCGTGTATAGAACGCTTGTGCGTCCACATCTGGAATATACCGTGCAGTTTGGATCATAGTACCTCATTAAAGACATTGATTATCTGGAAAAGGTTCAAATAAGAGCAACTAAATACATCGAGGGGGTTATGTCATCTGAAATGTGTTGACAGGTTAAAGAAGTTAAATCTCTTAACTCACAGAAAAGAAAGGTTACAAGTAACTTAATTCTGACTTATAAAATTTAAATGGATTTGATGTATCGGTAAGGACTTTTTTAGAGAAGGCTACAGTGGGTTCATGAGAGGAAATGGGAGCAAGATCATTATAGAAAAGGCTAGTTTACAACTAAAGCATGAGTTATTATCTAATAGAATGGTAAACAATTAGCAAATAAGTGATTCAGGCAAAGACGGTGGAAAGTGTAAAGTGACAACAAGATGAGCAACTCAGTATTTTTGTTTAACGACAAGTTCCGTTTGCCCCTATTTGTCCTGATTAGCTTTGACTATAAGCCTTCATTGGTTGGAACTTGGTAAGGCCGTTGTATTCGGTTTTGGGGGTTTTGCCCGTGGAAAGTAGTTTGAGTTTTTTCTGTTTCCTTTCCGAATTATTATGTTTTTCTTTCTGTACGTTTCTTCATCATGCTTAGTTTTTTGACGATGGAGCAGTTTTCTATTGTTGTTGTGAATATGTGTTTCCTCATATATTTTAATGTTCTTGGAAGTTTTGGTTTTTTTATTTCTTTGGAGTTGTTCTTCTCACGAGTAATGATGGATTGTGACGGCGGGACGATATTCCGGAATTAATGTACTAGGGTAGTAGATTCGATAATGGGTTTATTCTGTATGTCGACAAGACGGAAATAGTTTCCTCAATTTTGTGGGTTTATGGGTAAATCTGTATATATTTTTCTTCTTTGTATGTATTTCTTTCTTTTGGTTTTAAAATTAATTTATTTCTTGTGTATTTTTGTTTGTTGTGACAAGGGAACTCTGTTCCCTAATTTACTCAAATATTATGCATATGACAGTGTTAACGCTATCCGCATTTTACGGACTTTATGAGTAGACATGGGCGTATTTTTCTTTGTCCCAAGTGATTTTCGTTCCCTTATATCTTGTGTAGTGTCTTGCTTGCTTTTTTATTGTGCTCTAAGGCATTTGTTGTGACAAGGGAGCTCTGTTCTTGAATTTGATGCATGTGACGAAGGAAAGGGGCTCCTCAGTTATATGGATGTTTGAAGTGGTCAGGCATGATGGTCTTTTACCTGTTGTTGACTTTTATTTTTCACTTGCATTTGAATTTGCATTTGTTTTTTCTGCAAGCTACTACTCCTGTTAATGCGGCGGCTTATGATGGAGGGGGGTAGGGGTTGCTTCAAGAGGGGCATTGAAACTTGCTGCTTGCTGAGGTGCTAACTCAGGACTCCATAGATATTTCCTGTAGTTCTGATGGTATATTACATTCAGCTGCGCTTGAAATCATGGGTTCATTTTGGCTTATGAGAGTCACTGTTTCACAGTTGTGGATGACGGTGCCGTTTTTGACTGTGTCTAAAAATGTACAAGTTAACGTAGTATCGTTAAAGTTTTAGTGCTATCTTGCACTTAAATGAATAGTAACTTCAGCAACTGAAAATTTTGTATGAACACACGACTAAATTTCAAATAAAATATAATTCAAAGAAATTTATAATTTTCAACTCAATCTCCTTTAACGTTTTATGTTTCCTTTGAGAAACTTTTAAATTGCCTAAGTAAATTATCATTTTGGGCTTGAATTAAATTTTAATGCTTATCTTTTGGGTTTACAGCAGTCGCCGATCGGCAAATAAGTTGTCTCAAGTGGGCAACTTCAGTACTTATTTGAACTTCTTCCGATTTAATGAAGTACCGTCGTTTTCAGGGCTCGAGTTGCTTCACAACAAACGTAGTCAATTTCAATCAGGCAGCAGCAGGAGTCGCTATCAGTCACAGGAAAAACTCCTTTTCTGGGAATTCGTTTGCTTTCTATGAGAGACACATTTTGGCGTGGCATTCACCTAGAGGCTAACTCTCTCGTGGAGAAGTATAACAATTTTAATGTTGGGTTAATTTGGTTAAAAGGGTTAAATTAGTAGTCATTATATGTGGCAGACCCATAGACTTGAGCTTGTTCACCGTTAACTGTCTTGAAAATGGTTGATGACCTACATTCCACGATGTTCAATGTGCAAGCCCGTGAAGCATGTGAAGATGAACTAGAGTGACGTTTGCACTCGCATAAATTCTGGAATTTAGGTCATTGATCTTCCTTCGGCAACTAAACTTTTGTCGGCTCCGTGAAAAGAGTAAGCGCTCAGGACTGTAGCGGGAACCCTTTCAACGTTAGCCTGTTTGACGCTTGTGCTTGCAAGATTCGCCTTCTCCGTTTCTTCACCATGACGTTTCTTGCAAAAAGAACGCAAATGTCCCGGTTCGTTACAGTTTCAACTCCCACGTCTGGCTTGATCACCTCGGAACTTCCTACATTTGGAGCGTGATTGTTCATGAGTGCCACGATTCCAACAGAAAAGATTCAGTTCTTTGCCATGGAGCTCCTCACTTTCTGCACGCAATAATGAGGCCCGCCTCACTAGGGACTTTTGAGACAACCCCTTTCGGGATACAGGCCGGTTGGGACATTTTTATCATTCGACCCTTTCTTATTTTCGAGATACTACTGTCGCAGGATACAGACGCTGACAGCCGGGGCCACGGAGACGCCGGGCGTAGGGGCCCTCATTCAAGCATTTCTATTCTTTATTTATTATTACAGCCTATCTTTACAGAGGGACAAGTCCCTCTCAACTCCTTCTTCCGTCGGTTGCGTAGCTTCCAGCCGGAAGAGATTGGAGCTTACAAACTGAGTCAGTTCCTCTAGCTTTTGTCTCGCAGCCGGTGTTTGCATACCGATCGACGGGTCCCGCGTCACAGCTTCAGTGTGTGGGCATTCTGGTGCGTAGTATCCAGCATCACGACTTGCGCTTTCACAGATATACGCCGGAGATGGGAGGTGTTTCGTCCTTCAGGGATAGGCCGTAAACCTCCAAGAGCGGTTACGATTTCCGCCACATGGTAATCTACGTGTTTCTATGGCATCGTCCCCACCTTGGGGGCGATTTTGTAGGTAAATCGGCCAGTCGTCAAGGTGTTCCAACGTCTCTCATTCCTTCATCGTTCTCGAAACGAGCTGTCTTTTGTAACGTGCACTATTTGGAGAGACGTTCCAACTTACAGAGGGAGCCAGCATTTGCTGGCTTGTCTGCCAACTCGTTACCCGGGGTTCCGCTGTGACCGCACATCCAGAGAAATTCGACAGTACGTATACTTCGCTTCGTGCCCAGTGCCTCAGCTAACCCCCAGATAAGAAGTGTCAAGTTCTCCAGTGTCTCCATAGCACCGAGTACCGACATGCTGTCACATAAGAGACTTACATCTGTGTTGGGGGTAGAATGCCCACTCGGTCCACCGCTCTTTGCAGGGCCATAGCTTCCGCTTGAAAGACGGTTGCCTCGCCATTCAGCCAGAACTTCAGGCTGTACCCCAGGTTACCATTCTTAAGTACGAGGATGCGCCGTCCACATTGCATGGAACCATCGGTAAATATCTCGTACCATTTATCCAACTGATCTCCGGTAGACCGGAGACAAGTCGGGATACCCGCCGGAGGTATTCGCCAAGGTTCTACCTTTCGTTCCAGAAGCGCCTCTACGTTCTCGACGTGGAAGCAGGAACATTGCATTTTTGTCCCCGAAAGAAGGCAGCTCCCTGGGAAACCACCACGTCCAAACCAGCCAATCGCATACAGCGTCATTTGAGACCGTTTTATAGGTTCAGCAGATACGAAACGCCCAGACCCTTTGGATGGAGGCTGTAATTTTGTCCTCACGGACATTACTTTCCGCAATCCACCATGAATCGACAACATGCACCCCCGTTCCCTCTATATCACGTTTGTACACCGTTGTAAGTGCACAGCTCCCACGTTGCTCAGGAAAAGTATGCAAGTCGACTCATGACTTACTCTACTATCTCTCCTTTACCCTATACAAGTTGAAAGAAAATCTTTACACTATGTCGACGCCGGGAATCGAACCCGGAACGTTCAACAGCAAAGGAACCGCCTTTACCGGTTAAGCTTCGCCGACGCTGTAATTCTGTGCTTATTTTGAAGTCTTTTGTGGGTGGACATTAAAAAATGAAGGAATAATCCGAGACACTTATCTATCGTTACTTCCATTTCTTTAATCTCGCCGCAAGACTCAGTGACTGAGCCTCCCATCCTGAAATAATGCTTGAACCTACTCAGGAATTTCCCTCTCACGACAACTGTCGCCTGAGTCTTGGAACCACTGAACCGGATGCGGCGGGCCACACCACAATCAAGTATTTTGTTCAGAGCTTCATTTACTCTTGATTCTAGTGTTATGTTTGTTGTGTTTGCAGAAACTGTCAGAGTAAAATCATTAGTATATGCTTGCATAACACTCCCCTTGGAGATTGAGTGATAGCGCGCTGTTTGCAACTAAGTTCCAAAGGAAAGAGCTAAAGCAAGAACCTCGTGGGGCCCCCGCTCCAACTGTCTCTCCAGTATTATTCCTTCCGCTTCAGCTACCACTCTCCTGTCTGAGAGGTAGGAGAGCAGTGCCCCATATATGTTACTGGGACAGCCGACCTCTTTTAACCGTTTGAACATGTCTGGCCACCACACCGTGTCAAAAGGTGCCTCCACCTCAAGCGACGCCACCGCCGTGTAATAACCTTCACGTTTGCGCTTCTGAACTTCCCTTATCTGGCGACACAGGGGCATAGTTGTGCTACATCGCGACTTGAGGAAGCTCTTATACTCCGCATGAAAGCAGAGTTGAGTCAGCAGCAACCTCTCCAAGACATTCCCCAAAGTCGATAGCAAGCAGATACCTCTCCTGATTTTTGGATACCGGGAATCCTTCCTCTGCTTAGTCAAAAGCACAAGTTTTCAGCGTTTCTAATCACTCGGGAGGACCCATATCCTTAGACATGCGTTGAAGGCTGCAAAGAGCAGGTTTGGTTCTGACTCACCGAGTCTTTGCACAATCTGTTCGTTGAGTCTGTCTAGACCCGGGGCTTTGCCTTTCGGCAGCCACCTAATGACTCCAAGTTCCCCAAGTCTCATGCATGTAAAGGTTGCGTAAATGACAGCCGTAACCATTCCTAAAATGATTCACTCTATTTGTCTCTACATTTACTATGTAACCTTTCGTCAAACTATAAGGTTTTACTGAAAGCAGATGAGTTGAACAATTCAATAGCAGTTTCTAGTGGAAAAGAAACGCATTCATAAGAGCTGTCCTCATGAGACTTGCTGTGACCTCTCTCATATAACGCGTATGAGGTATTGCGTCCCCTACACGTTTTAATGCAATTAATTGTCAATTCAGGCATAAAAGACTGTATAAATCACATTTAGAGTTCGGCAAGAACTATCTGTCTTATACTGATATTTCGATTTTCTGTGAGAACTGAAAGCAGTCAAAACCCAGCAAATGAGGCATACAGCATCAAACAGTATTCAACACTAAAGAACACAACCCCTGCTTAGCTGTCCGTGCAACAAAAGAATGTACAGGAAAAGATATCAGAGGTTCTTGGATATATAGAAAATTCGAAGAATTTCAAGTAAAGGGGTATAAACAGGAAAACAACAGCTTCTGAATTTTCTTTTGCTCTGCTTTTGATCATGCACGGACATCGGCCTAAATTTTCCTTGAAGAACTGGAAGTAAATTGTCAACCTTTACTCAAAGTACGGCAGACAGATCGGAAAGCGGATAGCAATAAACTACTTGTGCTTTCAGAGAATTACGAAAAGAACATAAAGAACACAGCTACGACACAAAGAGTCCATATACAAAAGTAATGTTTTGCTCTCTATTTAACTACTGTCTGAAATCAACCTGTAGTAATTCATTTAAAAACAACTGAGATGGAAAAACACATCCCCTGTGGCTCATGGAGCTATAAGGATAAAATACGATGTCGTCACCAGTTACGATAAAGACCACAAACCCGCTGCCACAGCCTTAAATATGATAAATTCGTTTTGTTTAGTAGCAAGAGATATTTCATCCGCTGGCACAAATGTTAAGTTTATTTGTATCGTAAAAACTAGGGAAGACGCGGCAGACGGCTCCAAACGTATTTTTCCTTTCTTTTCTTTTCTACTCTGTTTCTCCGTTTCATGATATTTCACCGACCGATTCGACTTAGTTCTCTATCCCTCTCTCTCTTTTAGGAGAAAATCGTGATATATGAAACGGTGGAAGTGAATAACGAAGAAATTGCAATAATGGTGCTTCGCCTTCGAACAAGCGCCGCATTAAAAGTAATTGAATCCGCCTATCCGCGACAGCGTCGAAAAATCGCAAAAATGGGACGGGAAATAATGCATTTGACTATAATTGAACGCTTGGTAATCGTGGGTGCGCTTCGGGGAAAATGCTCTCAGCCGGAATTTGAAATTTAAATTTAATTCTGTTTGTCGTCTTGGCTTACTTCGAAGAGATTGCGACTTCGTTTTCATCCAGATGTAGACCTCCCGGGATTAAGCACTCAGAGGAAAGGAAAGGTTCCGCGCCTCAGTCGGGATTGTGTGTGCGCAAGAGGTTGAATTTAAGTTTGTTTTCGGGGTTTCGAATAATTAAAAGTTCGCATTCTTCTGTAAAATAGTAACGTAAAGTAAGAGAGAGAGAATGAATAAGGATTAAGATGCGTTTGAGTTAGTGACGATATACTTGAAACTCCCTATCACTGAACTTACGAATGAAGAGCATTATTACTTATTGAACGACAACCTCATAATTGTAGGAAGCTATGCAAAAGCAATTAGAAATTGTAGCATAAATGACGTCCAACCCCGACTAACAGTGGAGTTAAGTCCAAACTTCGGTTTTCTAGAATGAAAATTATGACGATTTTATTCGAAATGATTTTAATGATGTACTCGCAACAAAAATGAAAGAACTTGTTGTCTGCTATAGGAATTCGTGTTAGGAAATGTTGTTGAAAGGAAGGACTGGATATAGCACGTTTAGGGTGTTCAAACTTGGTAGCAATTCTACTGCCTCAAACAGCAAATAATGAGCAGGAACTCCTGAGGAGTAAGTTTGTGTCAGGAAAACGATGTGAAGTAGGTTTCAATCTGGATAGCTCAGAAAAATGGTCTCCATTTCTCACAACAGTTTGGGAGTAATTACAATTTTGGAAGACATTTATAATTTTTGCTTCGTAATAACTGAAGGGAAATGAGACAAGGGAGGGGATCAAGAGGAGTGGCGGTGTATTTGTGACTGATAGAGGTAGTACTAGTAGTAATAGAAAATTTCGTAAACGAATCCTTGCTCCACGAACAACTGTAAAGAAAAGTGATCGACTCCAGGATTCCAACCCGGAACGATCATCGCCGGAGGAATCGCTTTACCGTTTATGCTACCCGGACTGGGTAACTGAGTAGCTTACATTGAAACCCTTTTTTTTTTTCGTGGGTAGACATTACACAACTTAGTCATTTTTGTCAAAGCTTGCAGAATTAGGAATAAGATGAATTTTCTTTCAATAGTTTTAACAACGGAAAATGTTCATGTTATTGACATAGTTGAGTATAATTAATAGAGACAACAGTGGAATTCTCAAAGAAATTTTCAATATCTGTTCCCCTTTCATTCTGAGAAACCGATAGGTAGTAAATTACTAAACGGTACTATTAAACCAGGAATTTAAGACAACAAAAAGTCATTTCTAATAAATTACTTGTCGTATTGCACTCCGGGGATGACCGGTGTGGAGATGCCAGGATTGGGTAATGTAAATCGACAGGATTTCGTTTGGTTGGCAACGGGTTCTAAATTAGCGAAAGTATATAGATTGATTGGCAACATTATTATAAAACAAAAAAGAAGGAAGAAGACGGTTGTTGGAGCTTAGCGTGAGCATCGAGGGTTGAATTCCTTGTTTTCGTGGATTTATATTCAATCATCAAAGCGGATATACGTTATTGCTCAAAGTGGTCCGATTATGGTAGGCCCGATGTCCTTTCAATGGACATCGGACCGGTAGGTCCGATCATCAAGTAGCCGATCATGGAGTAGGCAGATCTACGTATTTAGAGGACTGACTAAGAAGAAATCAGTGTAGTTTACGCCGTTAGGTATTTCACGGACTGCCATTTATGAAGTTTTGTGTTGTCATCGAAATCAAGACGTGTCCTTGCCAATTTCGCGAGAAGAAAGCCATGAATAGATGTGTTCATGATACCTTAGTAGTGGACTAAAGAACTTTTGATGATGGACATTCTGAGGAACGTAGGAATGGTGTATCAACTGTGGTCATTCACTCGACGGATTATGACTAATATGACCTCCAGGTAACTGTTATATGGTGTTTATGGGTTCTTCTG
>JJRW01S0021832.1:30341-40653 GCA_001188405.1 Loxosceles reclusa
AGAAAATATAAGACCAGTAATTATGTGACCTTAGCCACTTTGAGGTGATGTTTCACTGCAGTGAACTTATTGTTCATCATCGTCCTGGGTGGATACGAACCCTAACCATTCGTGTCTGTAGCACGACATAAGTTACCCGAGCAATAGTGCCATCACGACAGGACCGTAATGTGTCGCTGGGCTGGTTACGCGAAACTTACAAATGAAGTATAGGAGGCCGCACAGGGATAGGCAGGTTACGGGTTACCCACTAACGTCTGCCGCCCGTCTCATTTTGCACTTTAGACGACAGCTGTGCAACTGATTTCGGGAGCAACCACTACAACTCACTCCATTGTCAACATATTTCCCTGATGAGACAGTGTCTCACGGCTGTCTCCCACCGCGATGGAATGGTGGAGAGAAATGAAACGTCTGCAGAAGTTAGTTTGTTTGTGTCACTGTTTTATGGGAACCATCCAAATTCTGCGGTTATTTAGAACTTCTCGCACATACTATCATAGGAGATGTTCAAGCCTCAGCCTTCCACCCTTCAATACACCCAAAATATGGCTCAGGAGCGGAGAGGAAATGGAAATTATGTGACCCTCACAATACTTATGCAAATTAAGTTCGATAGGGCGGATAGATGTGGTGGGTACACTGGATTACCAAAAAGCATGCGATAGTAATATGCAAATACCCAGGTGACAGTAACGTAAACTACGCATAAATGGGCAGTACTTATCACTTCTTTCACTTGGATGATAGCGAGTTCTGTGAAATGTTGTCTGACGTAATTAAGACTACATGACGGAACTGGCAGACTTTGAACGCAGAATGTTAGATGGAGATAAACGCATGGGGCATTCCATTTCTGACGTTGTTCAGTAATTCAACATTCCTCGATCCACGGTGTCAAGAATACGCCGAGAGTACTGATTTCAGGCATCAATCTTTCCACCATGGATAAAGCAGTGGCCGACTGCGTGTATTTAATGATGGCGACCAGTGATGTCTGAGTAGAGTAGTCCGTGCTAATATACAAGCTACACAGGGTCAAATAATAACAACAATAAATGAGTCACGTACTAGGCACGTGTTTATGAGGTCAGTGCAGAGACATTTGGTGTTGATCGGATATGGCAGCAGAAGACCTACTCGAGCGCCTTTACAAACAACCCGCCATCTGCAGCTGGGCCTATCTTGGACTCGTGAACATACCAGCTGGACGGTAGATGATTGGAAAAGGGTAGCTTAGTCATGGTTCCTGTTGGTCCGAACTGACGATATGATTCGGATGTGGCGCAGAGCTCACTAGGCCGTCGCCCCAAGATGTCAACAAGGTACTGTGCAAGTTGGTGGGGGTTCCATATTGGTGTGGGGTGTTTCTTCATGGCATGGACTGGGTCTTCTGGTCAACCTGAACCATACACTGATTGGAACGTATTATGTTCAGTTGCTTGGAGACCATTTGCAGCAGTCCATCAGCTTCATGTACCCAAACAACGATGTGACTTTCAAGGACGACAATGCACCATGTCACTGGGACAAAATTGTTCGCGATTAGTTTGACGAGCATTCTGGAAAATCCCAGCGAATGATGAGGCCACCTAAATCGTTAGACATGTAGCACATAGAACATATTTGGGACATGATAGATCCGAAACATGCTGAACCTGCAATACTTCCGCAATTATGGACGGCTATACAGACAGCTTCGCTGAATATTTCGTTCAGGACTTCCGACGACTAGTTGACTCAATATCATGTTTAGCTGCTGCATTTCTCCGGTCTAAAGGACGTCCGGCACAATATGAGAGTGATCCAGTGACTTTCGGCACTTCAGTGTATATTTCGCTTGTCGACTAAAATTGTTTAGAACTCCTGATGTAGAGCTGAAATTACGCATCAGAGAACGGAACTGTCTGAGGAATAATGCAGTTAAATATTAGATATAAAAGAGCTAGATGTTCGGAAATGCAGATTAGCCAAATTGCAGAGTGATCAAAGACAGCAGTACATAATATATTGTGAGATCAAGGTGAGAAAAAAAAAACACGCACGACAGAAAAAAAGAAAAATATCGGGAAGTAATCCTAAACGAATATTTCAATTAACTACTAGAAAGTATCTCACTACTGTCCAAATAAAGCAAGAAATGAAGACAAATGGTAGCGCCTGTGAGAATTTGGACAGTCCTTAAGACAAACCTGAATTGAACTACGGAAAAATACGCATCAAGCCTAAATTAGGAGCCTGTCTCAAAGGAGAAACATTATAATTGTGGTGATGAATGTTCTTTTGTGGGACTAAGAATGCGCAAAGACGTACTGCAGTCGGGCGAATAAAATTTGTTTGGACTGGCCCGACGAAAATAGATACAATTGGTACGAGTTACGGCAAGAGCCTGAACGTATTGGCATTGCCAATATTTTCTTAGCATGGAAAGCTAATGTCATTAGGTACCCAGCTGTTTGAATTCTCCAAACTATCAGTAAAAGATTATATGTATATCTGATACTCTTGGCTCTTTACTTGGTGCCGACCACTTGATCTTCTCATGGCACAAGACAGTAATTACATCTTATCATGTGTCAAAGTCAACGAAAGTATAGAAAATGCGTATCATTTTCTTACGGTAAATTCGCAATTGCGATCATAAATTCGCAATGCGAATTTACGGTATGCCTACGGACAGGATACCCTGTACCTCATCAAGAAGTTTATCTCTGTGAGGTGCAAAGTTGCACGTTTCAAAGAACATCTCCCATTCAACAATAGCTGCAAGAAAGATCCCCTTTTGCCTACATCTCTTCGGGTTAAATCGCCAGCTGATACTGCTGATGGACACCGGATTGCCGAAGCAGACGGCTTCCGATTCCTAGCCGCGCGTATTTCCTTGTGTCATAGGACCCTGACTCAAGCTGAGAGAAACCTACGTCGCCTCAAGGCGCAGTTGGACTCTTTGGTACGAGAAGATACTATGACTCAAATTTTTGAACATTCCACCAGCAAAGAAGAACTTCTCAGACAACGCCTACGCTTGGAGCATGAGGACAAACTTGCTTCACTTCGTGCTAACATCGAACGTCGCTCCCGTGTCAAGAAATAGGACAGTAGATGGATTTTAAATCTCTCATCTCAACCTCTTTCCAACACTGAGAAGAATGTACTCTCTAGTGGCTTAAACTTTTCTCCCTCACCTCTGTCTATTCCAACTCCTAGGATTTTATCTTCGATCGAACCTGGTTTTGAAAGAATAGATAGGGATGTAGCAGAGCAGGTTCGAAGTTCCATCTCGGGAGTACTCAGTCATACCGAACCACCTCGGGACAATATGTCACCGTCTGAAAGATAGGCCATAAGAGCACCGCGAAGTGACAACAACATCGTCATTGTTCCCGCAGACAAAGGACTCACCGCAGTGGTTTTAGACCTTCCTGTCTATAGAAAGAAAGTTGCTGCGCTACTCTCTGACCGTAGCACATACGGAGTCCTTACATCTGACCCTACTGCCAGCAGCCAACGGAGAATGAACAGCATTCTTGCCCAATTTCATTCTAAAGGCAAGCTTGACCGTAACCTATACAATCGATTACGATGCACCTCAGGTCACATTCACGCTTCTACAGCCTACCTAAGATCCGTAAGAAAGACATCCCACTGAGACCTATCGTTAACTTCTGCAGGTCTCCGACCTACCAACTGTCGAAGCATCACTCGCTCACTTGTTGTCACTCCTAGTAGGTTACACTGATTGCACTGTGTCGACCTCCCAAGAATTTGCCCGTGACATTCGGGGCCTCCGGAACGGTGTAGGAGAGCGTATGGTTACATTTGATGTTAAATCTCTTTTCACTTCCATCTCCACACCGCTTGCAGTTACGACTGTTCTGGGTCGTTAGCAGGAGGATGAGACATTGCATGAAAGGACCAAATTAAGCGCAGAGGAAATCTGCGAAATGCTGGAATTTTGCCTTATAAGACTGTCTTCACCTTCGAAGGTACCATCTACCGTCAACTTCAAGGTACAGCCATGGGTTCTCCTGTGTCCACCGTGGTGGCAACTTGTGCATGGACACATTTGAGCTCGGAATGCTAAGTGGTAATAGTTTTGGTGTCAAAACATAGAAACGGACGTTGAGAATACCTTTGTGGTCCTACCATCCGACAACGTGACTGATTTCCACAATTTTCTGAACAGCCTGAATTCCAGTATCCAGTTCACATTGGAAACTGAGGACAATTACTGCTTAGCATTCTTTGATGTCCTTGTCAGACAAAGCAGCGACGGATACCTCACGGCATCTGTATACCGCAAGCCAACTCACACTGACAAGTATTTAGATTTCAGGTCCCACCACTCGACCTGCCACAAAGCATCTGTTGTACGAACCTTAACACAATCGTGCTGCAACCCACTGCAGTAAAGATGAACTCACGAAACAAGAGCTCCAATATGTCAACAGGGCGCTCAGACAAAACGGCTACCCTAGACGATTCATCGCGAGGAATCGCTGCACTTCTAGCTCTTCCGTGTCTCGCGGAGTGGAGATGGAGGTGAAAGCCAATGTCATCCTGCTATATACTGAACGCGTTTCGGAAACGATATCGCGAAGACTCCGGCGGGTCAGCATTAGGACTTTTTACAAACCATGTTCCGCGCTTCGCGACATGGTGGTGCACGTGAAAGAGCCGATTCCTCCCGGTGAAACGTCGGGAGTCGTCTACCGGATTCCATGCAAAGATTGCAACAAGGTGTACATCGGGGAGACCGAAAGATCTGTCTCGGTACGCCTTAAAGAACACGCCCGTGCTGTACAACAAAAAGACTGCAAGTTCCAACTCGCAGAACATGCAGTGACGAACAGCACGAATTGGATTTTGATTCCCACGAAGTCATCTCCAGAAACATCTCCAATAGAAGCAGTCTGTTGTTTATAGAATCGTAGGAATCTTACAAAGAGAAAGGAAAAGCAGTCAACAGATCGAACCAACTCTCGTGCTCATACCGACACTTAACCCGAAATCACAATGCCAACAACAACAACTAACATCCTGTATAGGGTTTCCCCACAAGGAATTCCCAGGGTGCATTTCACTGGGTTTCTCCACAATAACAGTATACATATAGCGCTGTTTAGCACCTCTCACCTCATTCGCCTGATGAAGGCCGTAGCTGACGGTTGAAACGTCGCGAGTCATCAACGTGATACCGACCAGTGACCGACCTTTATTTAAGGTTTTCTTACGTGTTACTGGGAATTAATAATTATTAAACATACAATTAAAATAAATATCTTCAGCACGGCAACTTAAAGAAAAACAGAACACACATTCGAATAAGGACGTTACATCGTTGTAGGAATACGAGTGGTTTTAGGAGCAAAGAATAAGCTAACACCAAGCAAATACAAGACTGAATTCGGGTTCACAGAAATGACAGTAGTCCAATAACTTTTACCAGAGTTAAAAGGCTGTAAACGACTTGCAAATTGAAAATTATAATGGATACACAGATTGCCAATACCAAGAAAATAAATAAAACAATGCACACATATTTATGGGAAATGGAGCAGGATGAAATTATACACAACTCAAAAATAAAATAAAGGGGATGGGCTATTTACCTAATCCTATGACGTCAATAATTAAATTTACAACCCCCAATTAACCTCAGCAAATTCCAAGAACGGCAAATAAACTGATTTAACTCGGCTCAACTACTGGAGACTGATATAAAACCGAAACGAACGAAATCACCGTACTCGCCAAAAACACCGTAGTCGCCCCTGTAGGGGAAAGAACTTCCGCCTTTACCACCGTAGTAAAACTCGCCGAAATATAATCGGCAAAGTAAATTGGAGCACACTCAACAAATTCGCTGAATCGAACGAAAACCATTTCTTGCGTCTCCTGAACTTGCCGGGTGACCTGCTTCACCGCCTCTCGACTGCCAACAACAACTCCCAACGCTCCTCAAACTTTTTAAAGGCTCCGTCGATTTTCCTGGAAGCTCAGGTAGCGAAAGAACATTCCAGTATTCTTTTCTTCTTTTCCTGTCTAGAACGCCGACGTCATCTTCTCACACGCTCGCAGCTCCACTGACTTTTTTAACGACACCAGATGGCGCCAGAGGTTCCCTTCGTTACAGTTTATTATCTGATTCAATGTATCTGAATAACAATTTCTTTTAGATTAAGCAATCATTTGCGATCATTCGCAATTTTTATTTCAGGTAGTGCACTTTTTCTTTCACCATCATTTTGACTTTTCATAGGAAGACAAAATGTATTCAAAGATAATTCAAAGTACTAGTTAGAAATTAGAATTCAGTGGTAGTATACAATTAATTTGCAAATGTACTATATAGAGCAAGGGACGTTAAACTTTAGCGAACTAAAGAACGTCTAATCAAATTTCATTAAGTTAGGTGTTATAAGAAAGTATTTCAATCCCGGTGTTTGCCAGGATCAATCAGCCCTATTTCTCAATTATCAATTTGTTTCTAAACTATGGATAAAGCAAGAAAGAATGTACGAAAATACGTAATATAGAACTTTGAGAATAATATATTAAAATGTAGCTTGTATTCTAAATTATATACATGTGTCAGACAAAATGTTATGACCATCACTACACGGATGGACTGGGCACGCCTAGCTGAAGCGGAAGTCAAGTGACAGAGTAGGATATGTGTATAACAGGTTTCGGGGATACAGAGGCATCCTTCCTTTGGTTCCCTGTGCGTATAACGGGAAGGCTAGTAATTAGACGAGTTCGACAAAGGGCAACCTGTTATGGCCCGGGGAACATGTATCCAAGAAACAGCAAAGTTCGTCGGTTGTTCGCAAGCTTCCGTTGTTAGTATCTATTAGACGTAGATGGATGACGGTAGAATTGCCAGTAGACGAGAAAGCTTTCGGCTTCTACGTTTCATCAACGAGCGTCAACGTCGAAGGCTTTCTGTCTAAATAGGCAGATACCTCGTATTTCATCTGATTGGCAGTGTTCAACAAGTACCAGGCAGATACCTGCGTAATACCTGTGATCCATCTTGTTAACATCTTGTGTAATACTTGTGACCCATCTTGTTGACATCTTGTGTAATACTTGTGACCCATCTTGTTGACGACTTGTGTAATACTTGTGACCCATCTTGAAGCAATGCTTGTGACCCATCTTCAAGTAATACTTGTGACCCATCTTGAAGTAATATTTCTGATCCATCTTGAAGCAATACTTGTGACCCATCTTGAAGTAATATTTCTGATCCATCTTGAAGCAATACTTGTGACCCATCTTGAAGACAATTTTGGCTGAAGGCAACAAGTGTTTCTGCGCACACAGTCTATACATAGTATTTTGCTCCTATGACTCCCCGAAGTGGATGACCCTCACTTGTCGATCCAACATCATCGTCACTTATGACTCTGGTAGACACGTAAATATCGTAATTGGACCATGAAAAAAAATGGAAACGAGTTGTCTGTTTGGAAGAATCGAATTTCTGTCGCAACACATCTGTGGTCGTGTCAGGCTACGAGCTCTTAACAGTCTTCCAGGACACAGAGCGGTGACCGCAATATTATGTGTTGGGGGACGTTTTCATGAACGAGCGATGGTCGTTCTAAACACACCATGATGACTGTGACTATGTGAACATTTTTGTTGACCAGTTGCTCCTATTCATGACTACTGTGTTTCCCACCGGAACTGGTATCTTCCGGCAAGGTACACAAAGCGAAATTCATGTTCTAATGGTTTGGGGATCATGATGAAGAACTCCAGTTAATGGTTTGGCTTCCCAATTCGTCTCATATTAATCCTATTGCCACATTTGGGATGTCATAGTACGGCAGCCCAGAATTAAAAACCACCTTCACTTAATCTACAGGAATTTCGTAACCGGTGCTCTCTCATCTGGTACAATCTACTTCCTGGCACTTACCATGGACTTGTAGACTATCTACTACAAAAAATTCCAACTGTTTGGAGTGCCAAGCGTGAAACAAAACCGCGTAAGGCGTTTTTACTCATACTAATTAATTAAGACATTTACTAGACGTACTCATGAATGAAGTATACTATATTTACCATATTGTTTACCATATAAAATCTTGAGATATCTAATATCCGTTTCTCTCGATAAAAGAAAGGATATTAGGGATTCATTATTCACGGTTTGTGAACAGACTTTTTCGAATATTTCCAGAATTTTATAAATGCGTATTGTACAACTTAAAAATCTAAATGCAGTCGGAAAAACTGGCGTAGGTCTTAACGCTATGTTACCCATAGCGTTAAGACGCCTACATCAGAAGCGAAGTATTACATTCCGCCTCATTTGCTGTTCCAGATGTGTTATTTCCTACCACTGGAGACCTAAACACCTGTTATTAATGCATGTGTCTTGTTTGACAGTGGCCATTCGTGCGTTTAGATAGAATGCATATAGCAGCCTAATGTCAGAGCTCAATCTGATAGAACACACGGAGGGAGCATATACACACGAATCGCACACCATTTCAGAATTTCCATCTTTCGCTTCATCGGGACTGAATTTACAGCACACAAGGTACTACGAGCATACAGATAATGAACCGGGCAAGCAGCTATTAGGGCCAATTACACACCTCATTAACCTCGAGAGCTTGTTTACAATCCCCTTTTCTACGAGAAATACTTTTGACAAGGCTACATTAAATTGTGTACCTGACTTAGACACTGTAAGGCCTAGGCACTTAACTTGCTGACAATGAATCTCAAGCGCCTCGTCGACATGACTCCTGTGGGTATACGTAAACTAACTACAGATCGGTATCTTTTGTTTGTACATAAATTATATCCGAGTCGGTTTTCACATCTAATCAATGACGAACTCTTTTTATAATAACATTTACTGCGCTTTCTCCTAAAGCTTCAAGATTATCAATGTATATCAATGTATTGTAATTATCTTGTTCTAAATCATTCCAAGAACGATTGAATTATACATGTAATAATACGCATATCTTTCTGAATCAAAATTTTCTTTACTTGTAAGTATTTTGAAGTTCCCCCAACTCATAATACATACATTCTACCCAAACACTCGTCGGCGTAGGTCAAGTGGTAGAGCAGTTACTCTGGAACAGAAGGATCCAGGTTCAAGTCCTGGCGTCGACAAGGGGCTTTTTCAAAAATGGTTCCCAAAAAGAGGCCAAGCCGTTAGATCCACCACTCGAGGTCAGGCCTATGACCTGACTTCTCTCTCTCTCTCTCAAAACGTGTGAGAGGATGTGAGTTTGTCCCTTCACAAAATACATAGATAATAAGCTGCTCAGTAGCTTAATCGAGAAAGCGGTTTCTCCAGAAGTGAAAGATCCAGGTGCGAGTCCTGGCGTCGGTAAATGGCTTTTGTTACAAAATTCAGAAAAATATACATGTCGTTAGCTTTGTTAATTCGGGCGATTCCGAGTGATTCAGAATAAGAGAATCTCGCTCACATTTTCTGAGTTCCAAATTTGCTGAATCAAAATTTCTTTACTTGTGTATATTCAGTCGTCCCATATTCAAGCGTTTTTGATTGATTTATAATAAGAGAAAGTGGTCAAATTTTCTTAATATCGGGATTCTCTTTACTTGTGTATATGACCGTCGTGAGAAAGATTAGTTTTACTTAATCTACTATTGGATGGCTACTTTCTTGGTTTGTTCACGAAGTTTATGCACTCCAGCTTCTACGAAGAGTGATATTCTGGCGGCGAGTCACTGGCGCATGGCTGTGTCCCCACTCTTTGGCACCTGGGTAGTCGAAGCTCTGATCCAATTATGTGCCCATGATGAGATCTGTATCCACTGTGGAAGCCACCGCGATATGTAGCAACTCTATGACATGGGTCCGCACCTCACATCAAAGGGGCCCGCATCCATGAACATAAGGCACAGTAATCATGGTTAGCGGGCCACTAGTTTTGCCAGGTTTTTTAAGTCCACTCCAAACGCTGCGGTGAAATATCCCTCTGGTACGGACTGTGAAAGAAATGCATAACCCTCTCCACCCCCCCCGTCCGAAATAACTCTATTTACCGGCACTGGGAGCAACTTTGTGACGAATTTACTCGTGTTTTGTGAGGTCCTTTCTTCCCTCCTCCTACACACACAAACCACACGCATCAATAAGAAGCTTCCTCTGCAGCCGTTAACATAGCTTAATTGGTAGACGCTCGTTCCGAGACTGAGGCATCCACGGTTCGAATCCGGGTGTGAACAGGAAAGTTGTTACAGTGGTGATCGAACTTATGGACTCTTAGACTTTGCAATCCATACTCGAGTTTAGGCAAACTCT
>JJRW01S0021935.1:38332-49099 GCA_001188405.1 Loxosceles reclusa
ATGTACTCAGAATTTGTGTAAATTTGGCTTTTACACTCTCTTTCTCTGCAATTTTTGTTATGCATATAGACGCACCCAACAGTACTTTCAATTCACGCCAAGTGAGGCAAATTGAAACGCTACGTATGTTGGGGCTAATCGTAGTCCCGCCGACTAAACTCACACAATAAGTGTTTAAATTGGGGTTGAGGAAACTGTTTACGTGTTTCCTTTACGGGCATTTATCATTGATTGATAATTTCTAAGCACTTTTCGGAGATAGGATGGCTGGAATTTTAGTTTAAACACCTTTTAACTTCTTGTGGCGCCGTCTTTATTGGTCCTCCCAACGTCAAACTTAATAAACTTTGGGTTATCGTTTCAAACCGTTTAGATGAAAATTGCTGTTCTCGAGAAATGAGTGACATGACAGCACATCCTACCACAGAGGAACTTCCACGGACGTCAGTTTATTGCGAACGATGTCACAGTCAGAATTTTAAGCAGATATTACTAACATCAAGATTCTGACCCAAATTAGAAGAGGCTTTGCGATGTACTACTACTTCTGGCATGCCGAATTCCTTCTACTTACATATGCAAATTGGCTTGCATAAATAAATAAGTTTCCGATGAGAGTATTTTTCCGAGGGAATAGATACGCATAGTTCTCCGAGGAGAACTACGTTTACCTACCGCGTTAAATCTTTAAAGATGCGGAATTACTCCTGACATGACTGTTACGGGGTTTCAATACGTTTGTGCGTGAGAGAGAGTTCTTTCGGTGACTAATAGCTTTCAGTTACTAAAACGTAAATAAGTAATACTATAATTTACGCACAAATTATTTTATAGCATATCTTACGCATGTGTAAGTATAACTTTGCTGACCGACACAGTAAGAAAGTATAGTTAAATTAAAAAGAATATACACTGAAGTGCTAAAAGTCATGAGACAGTAATATGCAAATATCCAGATGGCGGTAGGATCGCGTACAATATGCAAAAATGGGTTGTGATTTGTCAGTTATTTCGGTTTCACTGTAGTGAGTCCTGTGAAATATGAACCTGACATGATTATGGCTACAACACGAGAATTGACCGAGTTTGAACGCGGAATGTTAGTTTGAGCTAGACGCATGTCACATTTCCTTTCAGTGTTTAGGACTTCAACATTCCTCGATTCACAGTGTCAAGAGTTTGCCTAGAGTACCTGATTTCAGGCATTACCTCCATCATGGGCAATGTAGTGGCCGACCGGGTATACTTAATGATCGCGGTCATCGACGTCTGTGTGAGTAGAGTACTCCGTGGTAACAGACAAGTGACACTGCGACAACTAAGAGCAACAATCAATGAGACCCGTACTAGGCACGTAGCCATGAGGTCAGTGCAGCGACATTTATACAAATACAAAACAGAAGTCAGGAGCAGGTAAACGCCCATCATGCCTGACCATGTCTGAAAATCCACAAAACTACCGAGACCCTCTCCGTCGTCATACACAACATTTAACATAAATTAGGAGACGGAGTTCCCTCGTCAAAATAAAATCTAATGGGATACTTACTTGCAACGCAATATACAAAATTAACCCCAACACATAAAATTGTGGAAACCATTTTTCCGACGTCAAAACATGGAACATTAAGAACCATAAGTAATAAACCCATTGTCAAAACTACCAAGTACCTTAATTTCGGAACAGGGTTCCGGTGTCATAAACTTACAATTGAGTATGCAAGAACAAATTCTAAAGAACTAAAAAAATAAGCAAATTTAAACATACAAAAAGAGTACATGCTGTCATTTTAATAATGAAAAATGATTTCATCTTCAATACAAACTAAACATGTGTAAAGTAACTACTAACTGTAACTTCTAACCATAACCGTCATGCACACTTTCTCACGGGAAAAAGGAAAAAGACCGACGTCACAATGACGTCACTGGGCAGCTGAGTTAAAAGCGAAAGTGTTTCTTGTAGCAGTTAGTCTGAGACCGGAAATTACAGTGTCCTAGAGGCTGAGCTCCGTGTTCCAGGCTGCTGCTGCGAGATTCAGACGGGAGATCAGAGAGTCCTAAAAAAGTTGCCCGTTTAATTCAGATAAGTCCTAAAAAACTTTCTTATACATTTTTGACTGTGATTAAAACTTAATGAATACTTAAATTGAGTCAAAATTAGAAGAGTTAAAAATCTTGATAATTAAGAAGTGAATTTTCACAAGTACATGTTGTGAGTTTTAATTGATTTTGAAATTGCAAACTTAATTAATGTAATTGATTTTCTTGGAAATTCAGCTGCTCAGACAGTACGCAGCGTTAGGATTTGTAAAAAAAACTTAGACAAAATAAAAGTAATTTGTTTTACATAAAAATTTTCGTCTTTATTGTCTCAAATTAGAGCATATATTTAAGTTCATTATTATATTGTGTTGTTTAAAATTTTACTTTCTTGAAATTCACAAGTGTTGAATATTTAAGTTTCATATATCACGGAATTTTATTTTACGGAATTTGATTTTACGTAAACATGAGTGCCAAGCGAATGCACAAAATTTCTGTTGGGAAAAGTTCCTTAGGGGAACGATTGGAAGGTCGGGCTACGGACCTGAACAATTCAGAGTCTCGTGTCATTAGCTAGCCCGGGAGAGTCCGGCTTTTCACGTGATGAAAAAATGAACAGAAGGTAAAGGAAAAGATTTAGGAACGGGACAAAAACTCAAGCAATTTACAATGCTCAAAAACAAATAGATATCAACAGTAATTCTCAGCTATTGAAGATTTAAATCAAAAGCTAATCAGGGAGAAAACCACATTGTCGTTAGACTAAAATGTTGAGTGATTTGGTGGTTGATCGAATATCGCAGAAGAAGAGTGACTCGAGTGCCTGTACTAACGACGCGCCATCGGTAACTGCGCCTATCTTGGACTCGTGAGCATACCAGTTGGATGGTAGATGACTGGAGAAACATAACTCGGCGAGAAGAGTCACGATTCAAGTCGGTGCGAGCTGATGGAAAGGGTTTTGGTGTGGCGCAGACGTAACGAGGCCATGGACCCAAGTTGCCAACAAGGTACTGTGCATATTAGTGGAGGTTCCATAATGGTTTAGGCGTTTTTTCATGGCATGGACAGGATTCTCTGGTCAAATTGAACCATACACTGACTGAAAGTCATCATGTTCAGCAGCTTGGATACCATTTGCAGCCACTCTCGAACACCATTTACCCAAACAAAGATAGGAATTTCCTGGATGAAAATTAACCATGTCATCTGGCCAAATATCGTTCGAGATTGGTTTGTCGAACATTTTGGAGAATCGCCAGACATGAACCCCATCGAACATATTTCGATTATGATCGGAAGGTCCTTTCATGGGAAACACCCCTCTCCTGAAACACTTCCGCAATTACAGACGGCTTAACAGGAAGCATGGCTCAATATTTCGTCCGGGGACTTCCGACGACTAGTTGACTCAACGCCATGTCAAGCTGCTGCACTTCGACGCCATATTAGGGGGGTATACCATGACTCTTGGCACTTCTCCTTCCTCCTCATAAATAGGTACAACACTACACACAGAAGAACAACGAAGTCAAAAGGCAGCCACGTGCTTGCTTGGTGCTGCACTTGAGACTGCAACTTGGACTTTAAGATTCATGGTGTTGAATTTTGGTAAATCATTGCCTCTTTGTATGAAAAATTCTAGGCATTTTGTTCGTTAATAAAGACAAAGTTGTTGCGCAATAGCATTTGTGTGATACAACTACTTCAAGAATCAACGTACTTACGTTAAACGTTCCTCAGAAATGTTTCAATTTTCCGAATACTGGAGCCCTTCAAGGGGATATCTATTCAAAGTACGGGACATAAAGTGTCATTACCTAGTGCACTGTGCTTTTTCAGTGAAATCGCCGGGGCGCCGTTCGAACTATTCAGCTATCAGTGAAAACTACGTGGCATCGCCAGTGAGAGAAAACAACAGCAGTGTGCGCTTCTACATGCGGCCAAACAAAAAGAACGTGTTCCTCTACCAAGTTGGCTCAATTTTCTTCTGAAAGTAATGGTTTACATCGAAGCTTTTGCAATTGCGTGACACCGTGGTAAACGAAGTGACATTATTATTTTATTTTTTTGTCAAGTGGTGCACACATCGATTACGAAACAGTGTGATGTCATTGGCTATACTTGTTGATGAATTATCCTGTTAACGACATGTTCTTTAATCAAGTGTTGGGAAATTAGTTACCAACAAGTCAGGCACTGTATTATTCTTGTGCTTAATTCATTGCTGCGACTTTCTTTTTTCAAACTTCCGTTCTCATGTCCGTTACACGAGTCTCCGATCTCTCTCATCAGTGGCATTAATGTTATTCATTTGAATAACTCTTGAAACCACATCATCATTCCGAGTTTCGTGGTTGTGACTCAATGTTTTCTGAGCGTATATATTTTTGCAACTGAGTGTATATAACCTAATGTCCCATTTTTTAGTTAAAGGACATTTTTTGTAAAAAAAATACAAACACATTCAAACTATTGTGCAAAAAGCCTCTTTTCTTGCGCAAGAGAATTTGTTTTCCTGCAATGAAATCTGTCAATTATTCTATATAGTCTTACTAATGGCGTGAACAATTAAGATTCTTTACCTGTATCAGCTTCCGATTTAGAACAACTCTGGCGTCTGCCCCCAACGAACCCAGCTACCCACGTAGCACCTCAGAATCTTTTCCTTGGGAGAAAACGTGCTTACTTCGGGACTCAAGTTCACAGAACTACAGTTATTAGCTTCAATACAGCTGATGCAATAGATACACCAAATCTTAGGAACATAAAATTATATCTTATAAGCTATGTAAAACGCCGTGTCTGTGGTTCACTGCAATGTGAAACGTCCGGCAACAAGATGAATTTGCCTTGATGAACGATTGAAAATTTGTCTGATTTGTGCATCTGTGAACTAATGATCAGCTTGTTCCTGTACTAAAGGACGAACACGACTTCGATTTCCGTTGGAGGCAGAAATTATTTAATATTTTCAGAGAGCTCACAGCAACAGAATCTGGAAAGAAAATTTCTACATATAAAATTATATCTCACGTTGAGCACAAGGAATAAATATTAGTTATCAGCATGAGCAGCAGCTTTGGCATAATTGTGCTGTACATCTTATCCTGTAGAATTCAAAAACAAATCACGCTTATTTGAATTGTGAACTCTCACAATACACGCTAGTTGGCCTTGATCAATCAACATGATACATGGACGACTTGACACAAACACAAAGACATACTTCACATAAATGAAGCGAAAAACTCTGACATTTTTTTCTTTTTGTAAATTAATTAATATTTTGTTACGGGTCACGGGGCGTTAAAATCAATTAAATAAATAAACACAATAAATTCGTCAAAATGGTAAGTCAAACAGGCACACAACACACTGAAATGAGGACTGAGGTCGGATTTTAATATACGAGGATGGTTTATTTTAGCATTAAACAAAAATAAATAAATGAATATAAAAGATATACTGTCCGTCCATAAAGGACTTCGATATAAGCTACCCATATACTCGTTGGCGTAGATTAAATGGGAAAGCAGTCGTTCCGGATCTGAACGTTCCAGGTTCGAATCCCGGCGTCCATGACATTTCTTTACAAAGAGAATTAATAAATTACGTTACAAAGCTTACTGTAATTTAGAAATTTACCAGACTTATAAAGGCACTCAGCAACTTATAATATGTCTGCGCAAACTGAAAATTACAACGGTTGCAGATTTCCTATACCGAGTGAAAAATATCACACACGAATTAACAAATGCAATACGTGCACTATCTAAATCTTGCACGGAACGTGAATTACAGAAAAATTTAATAAACATTCATAGCCATACTCATATCGGGAATAAAGCCCGCTAAAATTACACAAAACACAAAATGAACATAAGGAGAGAGATACTTGCTTTTTACCTACGACGCCGATAACTAAATCCACACCTCGTATTTCTCCACCGCAAATTCCAACAACACAACAAAATCGAACAATGTCACTCACTGTAAGACATTAACCCAAAGCTGCTAAGAGTATCCAGCACCCAACACATCAAAACCGGTAAACTCAAACGTGATTCGCCACACAAAGGCTCCAAAATCATCCGTCGTCTGGATAACTCGTCAAAAATCCCTTGCGCCAAAAGAACTCCTTCTGAAACACCTGTTTTAAAAACCTCTATCGCTGCAAACCTCCCTCGGACACGTTCCGAAACACCTCTTTGACAGCTTCGCTAAAACAAATCCCCAAAACTTGTGTTCGTCTCCTTTTTAAAGGCCTACGCGATTTTCGAGAATTTCTCCGAAGTTTTCACACCAACGCGTACTTTTCCAGAACTTCCGATCCGTTTTCCACTCAATTCCCTACGTTCTTTCTTGCAACTCCTCGCGCATGAGCAGAACCGCCGGCCCAAAACGCGCTCATGATTCGCCTTCCTTTTCGCGCTTCCAATTCTACCGTCACCTGATGGCGTTACTAGCACAGAGAATCTCTCCTTCCTCGTCTCCACGTTCCAATATCACAAAGTATAAAGTATATCCCAATATAAATAACTTGTTTTGAGCTGACCAACGTTTCATTAAGTCTAAGCTTCAATACGGTATCTGAAGTCTGTCATCATCTGAGATAAAGCATTGCGTATGATCATTTACATTCATTCACGAATATCATATTATCATATCGTAGTCATGTCTATGATATGGCAAGCCGCTCTACCGATTTCTTGCAGTCTTATCTGTATTTAACGGAGGCGGATAAATAAAATAAGTGCTTTTTGACTCTATCTACTTCGCTTCTAGGAATTTTCAGAATTTGCTCAAAATGGTGTTGCCAGAGCTATTTATAAACATCAACAATTATAACTCATGCCTGAAGGCTAACATAAACTTGTTATCTTCACTATTCAGCAGGGGAAGATATTGTAGAATGTGTGACGATTCTTTGCAGAAGAATTTTTCCAGAACAACCCTGAATTTATTGCGCTCATGTTATTCACTTAGCCATGTTCTCAACATGGTTTCGCCAATGAAACCGAAACGGTTTTGCAAAAAATACAAAAAAAATAATCCTCACATATTGTTTCTGTAGGTTAGACATCATCTTATTCAGAAACACAGTCGTTTTGTCCTCCAGGCCTTACGAAATATGTTGCTCTTGATTTTGGAATTACTCGGTAGTTGAGAGAGAGAGAAAGTAAGTCAACACCCACTCCAACTGACATGGGCTACCCCAAGAACATTTGTAAGAAAACGGACTTTCCACGATGAAAATGAATGATTGTCATAAGTACGCAAGTATCAATTAATACTAAAAAGAGGCACTCCAGTAGCGCAGTGGTACCGGTGACGGACTACTGTGCTGAGGGGCCCGGGTTCGAGTCCCGGCTGGCATGGGTGTGTGTGTTTGTGTTCATCTTGTTCATGTTCATCTCCTGTTTGGCACAGTATGATCTTACTAGGTCCTTGAGCCATAAAACAATCATTATCATCATCATCATCATAATACTAAAAAGAAATGTTTGGGAACTAAAAAATGTTCGCGATCATTATTTGTGCGCAATATCCCGCAGAATCTCTTCCGAAAGTTTGGATACATTTTCTGGATTTCCTGCATATAGATATTATACTAGATCGACCGTTTCTCCTAGTGGTAGAACTCGAACATACGCCTTCTTGACACCAGGGTAAGGTACGACTTTCTACAAGCTGTACTTAGTTTGAATTAGTTAGTTAAGCGGTACTTAGTTTTCTGCAAGTTGTGCTTAGTTTGTCAGTTTGAAATATCTAAACTGATTAACCAAAACATTATAAGTACCCTTAAGAGCAGAGAATTAGCTACCTGAAGCGCAGCCGAATACAATGAACATCAAAGAACAAGTGTTGTTCAACAAAGAACTATTTTGTTGGATATGGAACTCCGCAGCAGACGATCATCACGTGTGCCTATGTTGACGCAACATTATTGTCAGTTACGACTCCGGTAGGCATTGTGATTGGACCATGGGACAACAGAAACGAATTACCTGGCCGCATGAATCACGGTTTCTGTGACATCGCGTCGATGAGCCAGTCAGGGTACGAGATCTTCCAAGAAATGAGTTGCTCAGCGCATGCACCCCTGAACATACACAAGCCGGTGGTGGCGTATTATGATTTGGACGAGGACGTTCTCACGGACGAGCTTGTGGGACCTGCGGTTGTTGTAAAAGCTGTGGGTTGTGTTACTATTCGTGCCCATCAGTTACACCCATTCTAAGCTTCTGTGTTTCTTACGGGAACTGGTAGCTTCTAGCTGAATAATGCCGCATGTCACAAAGCCAAAAGTGCGCTCCAGTAGTTTAAAAACAATGCTGAGGAATTCCAGTTGATGTCCACGAAATGCCAAGTCAAAGCTCAGCAATCACCTCCTCAAAATATACCGGAATTGCGAGACCCTGTGCTTGCACGCCTGGTACAATCTACCACCGGCCACTTACCAAGGACTTGTAGAACCCTGCCTCAAAGAATTGCGAATGCTTTGCATACCAAAGGTGGACCAATACGGTATTAAGTGGGGGGTCATAATGTTTTGACTGATCAGTGCTGTGGAAGACTTTACATATATTCCTTATGAAGTTGAAAAGGGTCTGCTTGGTCTTCAGTAATGGACCGTAATAATCTGCTGTCATTGATGTTCGGACGCCATTGTAATAGATCGACTGTTTTTGCCAGTAGTAAGATTCGAATCTATGCTCCCGGAGGATGGTGGTTTTACCCTTAATCTACACTTGTAGTGTATCAAGGTTCTTACTATTTATATGTGTTGTTTGAGGAACCTTACAATATGCAGAATGACAATAAACACATTAAAAAACGCAGAGCATGAATAAGTCGCTTTAATATAACAGTACGATACACATTTCAATATGAAGAAGCGATAACGCGTTTGGGAATAAGAACGGTACATTGAAGATTTTGCCTCAAAACGTAAATAAATCTGCAGTGAAACACATTACGTTTATTATAAGTTGCTTGCTTCCTCCGTTGACACCGTGGATGAGGGGATGTTAATCAGTGCTTCTGTCACGAAAAATTTAAAAGAGGTCACACATTTTGAGATTTAGAAAAAATACGAGCCTAATTCCTCTATTTTGGAAGATGTTGATTAAAACATGGTTCCTTCTAGTTGTAGTTTACTATTTGCAATATAAATTGGCAATCACAAAAGGGGAAAATGTGGAGAGTACGAGAGTAATATTGGAATATCTGTGGCACAAGCCTCGTTGTAGGCTCCCAAATTAACATTAATTTTCCAGAAATTCAATCTTATTTGTCACTTTTCACCAAAGCCAAGTGGTATTATGCTTCTCCTCCTTCCTCATGAATAGCGTACAGCACTGCACACAGAAGAGCGAAGTCGAGAGGCAGTCACGTGCTTGCTTGAAGCCTGCACTGCTACTTGGGTTTTTAGATTCACTCCGTCTAATTTTGGTAAATCACTGTCGCTTTGGATATGAATTCTAAACATTTCGTATGCTAATAAAGCTATAGTTGTTGTGCAATAGCATTTGTGTGATTAAACATGTGTGCATCGATAGCGTAAGTTATATATACCAAATTAAACAGGCCAAGTATATCTGGTTTTTACATCCATCCTAATTACTAAAGTATGAAATGAAAATGTGTGTGCGTTTTCCCAAGAGCACTCCCACAATCTCCCATTCAACAGACGTGAAATTTAATCTCATTTAATTAGGAGCTCTTTTATTATTTAAATTAATCGATATCTAGCTCATGCTTTCTGAAATAACTTCAACTGAAATGCATTCTCTTTTAAAAATGAAGGAACATAATTAGCTTCATCAATTGCGCTTCGAAAATCAAAAAAGAAATATTCTAGTTTTCAAATTGCACATTTTCTTTTCTCTTTTCCACCAACTAAATATTGCATCCCTTATTCCTTTCTCTTTTCCACCAACTAAATATTGCATCTCTTATTTCCTTCTCTTTTACAAATCTCTGCAAGGAAAAATTTAGTCGCATTTGATGGATAGTGGCTACTTTATTGTCCGTGTGGCAATTAGGTATCTCAAACCCTGTTGAGAACCCACCTGATTCACGGACGATTCAGGTTGCCTTTGTTCGCGCAGTATAGAGATAAGAACCATCCGATTATTAGAAAATTCAAGAAATATTGACGTACATAGAGACGACAAATCTAGATTAGTTATCCCGATAACTCACCATATGTGCGTGATGCTTCGAAGAGATTTACGCCTGCTCGTAATTTGAATCTGAATGATGAATTTAAGCGCTGCACAGCTGACGTCCGTTAATACGGCGCTACCGATAACGAAACTGCGGGAATTAAAGCTTGATTTCGCTAGTTAATTCCAAACGCTAAGCTCCTTAAAAATCAGTTAATCCGGAGGACCAAACTTCTATTCAACATGCTCGTGTTGCATTGCTAATTCGGATTTCATGCTCTGAGGTATCTGCATTGCTATATATGATATTTTCCCTTTTTGCTCATTAATTCCCTCCTCTTCGACAACTACTTATCAAACAGATTCTTGTCTATTTGATATTTATTTTGATATTCATTGCAAGATGCAGCCCGTTTACTCCGGCGAACTGAGCATGAGATTGGGCAGATTCTGCATCAGCAGTTTGAAACTGAACACTAAGTGCTTTAGAGAACTGAGCTTCTTAAGCTCTTAACTCTGGTTGAATGCTTTATGCTCATTTTGAATA
>JJRW01S0021970.1:17818-28636 GCA_001188405.1 Loxosceles reclusa
ACCAATTGTACTTCCTAAAGGCATAAATAAAATTTTTACTTATTTTTCCTTACAACTTTGTGTTTCCTGACTTCAAATTAGAACTGAAATTTTAGTTAAGTTTATTTGCAAATTTTCAACTACTTGTTGATTTTGCGATCAGTGTATATTGTGTTTCATTAGTATACTGGTAATTTATTTAAGTTTAGAAATGGCAAACAAATGCTCTTGAAAAGTACGTAGTTTACAAAATTCGTATTTACGTACTGACAAACGTCAGTCTGACAACTTAGATGCCGCTCTTGCGTATCATTATGTTCTACCTTTGAGCCATGGTTCGCAAGACGTTGCACATGGCGCCCAAACTTAGCGATTCACGCTAGTGGCCAAAGACACAACCGTTAGGTCCACCACTCGAGGTCAGGTCGTTACCCTGACCTCTCTTTCAAGTGAGGGAGGATGTAATATTCACCCACAAAAGACTTCAAAAATAAGCTTCCCAGATAGCGTCGTCTTAGCTTAAATGGTTATCTGTTTCTCCGGAGCTAAACGTTCCGACAACTTTTCTTTACAAGTCATTGGTTATATCTATAACTTTGTGAGGTTTTAGAGCCATCGATATATATACGAATTTTTTCAGGGCCGATTTTAACAAGTGTGATATTTTTCCTTTGAATGAGGACTTGAGATTGTTTTAGGTGAAAGTTTAAAAATGTTCTCAACTTGTTCCGTGTAAGAAACACGTCGGATCACACCGCTGTGGTTTTTGACGCTCTTTACAGGAATAAGCAGAAACTGTTATGGCGTTTAAGAATTGAAGGAATGAGGTGGAGAGCGAAAAATATTTCCAAGCTAGAAGAGAGTTCAAAATTATGATGAGAAGTTGTAGAAGGAAACGAAAAATGACAAGCGCTAAAAATATTGACACCAATCCAAAAGCACTTTGTGTGTGTGTGTGTGTGTGCAAAGAGTTGCAGAGGAAATTGGCCTATTACTGGTTCACGATGTAGGACTTACGTTACAGAATACGGACATTGCCGATTTATTACGTAATTGATTACTTTGTCGGTTTATGTGCGGGATTCCCCAGTTGAATGGTTTAATGAATTGCAGCCCTGGAAACTCAGCGAGATGGCGTTTGAAAAGGAAGCTATTCTGAAAGAGCTAACGAAAATAAAAAGCAATTAAATAACAGGTCCAGATGTAATTTTTGCTAGGGTCGTTCTTGAAACTGCTTATTTGTTTTCCGGGACTTTAGAAGAATTTTTTTCATTTGTCGATGGATGGATTTAAGACTAGTACCTTAGGAATAGAGATTAGTTAACATCGCTCCCATTTTCAAAGGAGGTGGTAGACAAAATGTGGAACAGTATAGCCCAATTAGCCTGGCAACGGTAGTTGGCAAAGTTGCCGAATCAACTTATGAATTTTTAGAGACTAATGAGCTCATTAAGAATTCGAAGCACGGGTTTAGAAGCAGGACGTTTTGTGTAACTAATCTGCTGCAATTTTATGTAGTTACGAAAAGATTGGATGCAAGGGATTGTGCTGATGTTGTGTTTCTGGATTTTCAGGTCTTTAAATAGAGTATCACGTAAAAAATAAAAAATAAAAAACTAGGAAGAATTGGAATTGGTGGGAAGTTTCTTAGATGGATTGTAAATTGGCTTAAAAATTGCTCAACGTGCTGTGGTTAATGGAAAAAATTCAAAATAGGCACTTGTCCTCAATAGCGTTACGCAGGATCGTTGTTGGGACCGATTCTCTTTTTCATCTACATAAACGATTTAGAATCAGGCGTATCATCATTTGTTAGAAAATTTGCTGATGACACTAATATTCTGCGGGTAGTGAATTCGGACTGTGATGCACGTATCCTCCAAAAAGATTTGGACAAATTGGTAATGTGGGCCGATAAGTGGGGAAACGAATTTCAGTGTGGGCAAATGTAGAGTTATGCAGTTTGGAGGTAAAAATGATGGATTCATCTGTCAGTTAGGGGTGAAAAACTTTCAGCCGTGAGCTCCATGAAGAACATAGGAGTAATAGTGAAACAAGACCTTAAATTTGGTAGCTAATGCCTCGCTGCTGCGAATAAGGCAAGTAAAATGCTAGGTTTTCTTGAACGTCATCGTACTTGTCATGTGAAAGAAGTTGTACTTCTTTTGTACAGGTCTTTGGTTCGCCCTCGTCTCGAGTATGTGGTCCAATTTTTGTTGCCATGTTTATTAAAGGATACTGATTATTTAGAGAGGGTACAGAGAAGCGCTACGAAATTTATCGTCGGTTTAAGGAGTTGTGATTATGCAGAACTCTTGCAGTTTGCAATAGAGGAGATTGAGGGGCGATCTGATACAGACTCAGAAGGTTTTATTTGGAGTGGATAAGTTGAATAGTGATTTCTTCAAACGAAATTCGAGGAGGACCACGAGGGGTCATCCACTTACTCTATGCAGGAAACAGACAAGTATGTTATTGAGACACGAGTATGTCAAACCACAGAGATCATACTACTAGAGTCACGTGACCAGTCCACTTCAAGAGCATTGCTTCTTGTGTTCCAACAAGGAGGGAAGTAAGTAGGACCAGATCGGTGGTTGAACTCTTCTATCAACATGGCAAAAGCTTGTTCAGCGATAGTTTCTGGGGGGGGGGGGAAGGATGATATATTTTAAGTAGTTATAGGTGTTTCAGATTAACCTTATTGAAAGCCGGAACCGCACACAATATCATATAAGAGTTCGGAAGTCGGTGCGCTAAAGAGAAAATAAAGATCCCATACAGCGCATATATGCGCTACACGTAGAGTTTTTGCATTTTGTGTAGAGTATTTGCTAAGCCTCATGGCCGCCCGCGATTAACGACACGGTTTCCACTTTGACAATATGATCTCTGTGTGTCAAACAAAGGGGTTAATGCATGGAATACGCTTTCAGAGGATATTGTACAGGCTACATCGGCTGAAAGCTTTAACAACGTACTGAAGATGTAGATGATGCAGATAATTCAGGTAGTAAGATTAAAGTCTGCTTGTGAGTTTTAAATTGGTCAGCCTTGTACACACGTTTGGACAGAGGCGAATCACACTACACTCATTGGTCAGAAAAAATACGTCAGAATTTACGCCCTGCCTACTAGCAACGTCGATTACGTATTATCACGTATTAACGCATATTAATGTATGTAACGTACATTAACGTATGTTAATGACCTACGCTTTCAAGTGGGATGGCAGGTTGTAGTTTGGGGTTTTTCTCAATTCTAAGGTCGAACGTACGTCGGAATTCAAGCCCCGCTTACTATTTTCCCGACCAATGAGCGTAGTGTGATTTGCCTCTCTCCAAACGCGTTAAGCCCTGTTGGCCTAAAGTCTGTTGCTGATTTCCCTAACTGTAACTGTTACATGACGGTCTTCTAGTCTACGTTTTTTAAAAGTGTGAGTTTTGAAGTTAGCCGATTGAGTGAACGCGGTCTAGCCGTGTGAGGCGCGTGTGAACTTGTGCTTTTTTGTTGTTTCGCGGTCTTTGCTCAGTGTTTCCCTGCGGTTTGAACATTTTGAACATTTATTTTCGTGCTGTTATCTTTTGCTTCCCAGCAAGCGGTGGTTCTCTTCATCCTTTATAGTATTTTATTTTTTTTCCTCTTCCAGAATCCGGTGAGTACTGGTTTTTCTCGGTCCGTTACGATGACTACAACAACCGTCTACCGACCGGTGTTTATACTTCACTTACGCCTGGTCAATTTACCTGTCAAGCTCCTACTGCTCGTTCCACCTCTTTCTCTGTTTTTCTCACCAGTGTCAACTTACACCATCTTCAAAAGAATCCCGTGTTCTGCGCCTCGAACTTGAAAAACTTTTCACCCACGCTCATGACATATATTTTATTAAATTTTTACGTGATGGGCTCTTACTACTTCACCTTCGCTCGATAGAATGTACTTTGGAAGTGTCCTGCAACTTACTTTTCTTCTGACTATTCCCGTTACACCTCACCTAGCTGTCCGCGAATTGTCGTCAAAATTTCTACTCCAGGGGGTTGACCTTGATATTCCTTTGGAAGCTATTTATCAGGAACTACACTCTTAAGGAATACCTAGGTACGTCGGTTTGCCCGTGTTTTTGATGGTCTTCTTATGCCTACCGAATCCGTTTTAGTCACCTGCCTCCTACCTCGTATTCCAGAGATTGTCAAACTCTGGTTTATCCAAAATTGTCCTCGTGAATTTTTTATCGTCCTCGTCAGTGTTCCCGCTGCCATCGTTTTGGTCATCCGGCGAAATACTGTCGTGGTACCCAACGCTGTGCCTCCTGTGGTGCACCTCATGATTCGTCAGCTGCAACTTTACTTCGTTTGAACTGTTCTAGATCGCATATTGCTACCTCCTTGGACTGCCCCACCCGTCAATTCGAAGAGAAAGTACTTCATTTTAGTGCCCAACATCATGTCACCATTGCGGACGCTGGTCAACGCCTCCTAAAACCTCCTATGCCCAAACGGACTCTTCCACCCCTTCTCCTGCACCTCCCACCACTCCCCTGGAGCTCTCTCTCTTTCATAACCTTATGTCGTCCATGCACGATTTACTCAAAGAATTGCATAAATTACACGCGTACTTTGGCAGTCCTTGGCGCCTAACAACAACTTTCCACCCTTTCATCAACTTTAGTCACATCTTCAACAAAAAAAAAACGTAAAAATACAACGTCTACCTCATCCTTACTCTCTGGTTCTACTGATACGCCTGATATGGATCTTTCTCCTTTTGTGACTTCTGATCATGAGTATTCCACCTCTATCGCTGAAGCCACCAAATTGCTTCGCCCAACGTCTAAATCTAAATGAAAACTTTAAAGTTCGTCTTTCTTTTGATTACCCGTCCTCCCTTTCTACTATTCTTTATTCGGCTTTTCTATTTACATTAATGATTAATATTACCATCAGTTCCCCCTCAGGTACTCCCCGCTTTGGTGAGTATGGAGAGTGTCGTGGCGTTCCCGCAATGACCAAAATAATTGATATTCTGCATTTTCTTTCGGCGCAGTCAGATCTCTGCCAGCCTTGTCATACATCCTATCCGTCCGCCTCTCTTAAGGCAGGAGACGGTGGGGGAGTAGGAAATAAAAATCAAATGCGTGTGCTACTTTTATTTTACCCTAATTTTTTGTGGAACTCTTAAACCCGGTCTAATTATTTTCTTCCAGTTCAATATTCTACAATAGAATTGTTCAGGCATAAGCACCAAATCTTCAGAATTTCAACTTTTATTATTGAACCATCACGTTGATGTTTTTGTTTTGCAGGAGTTCTGGCTAGACACATCTCATCAGTTTCATATTCCTGGCTATCCTATTTTTCGTTTGGATCAGTTATCCCACAATCGTGGAGGCGTTCTTATTGGCATACGTCGCCCTCTTCCTTACTACTCTGATAATGCTACTACTGCTTATCATGGTCATCTTGTTGTTCAGAAGGTTCTCCTTAATATTCATGATTTCACCTTCTGGGTTGTCAATGTCTATAATACTACTGGTTCTTGGTCTCCCTCTACTCTCGACTCATTGTTACCTCCTGCCTCCCCATCTCTTATTCTAGGTGATTTCAATAGCCACCACTCAGCTTTTTATTCTTACAAAACCACTGTAGCTGGATGCGCCTTATGTGATTGATACTTACATCATTCACTTATTTTATTCAACTGCCAGTTGCCACTCATATCCATCGAAATGGTATATGTTGCACTCTTGATCTTTCTTTTTCTTCTCCCCGATTTGTCTGATTATCTTCAATGGTCAATAACGTCTCATCCTTTGGGCAGCGATAATTTTCCCTGTATCATTTCCCTGCATTTGCCTGGTCCGGTTTTACTACCGTCACCCATTGGCCACAGGCTGTGCATCAGTTCTCGGCCAATTTTATTCCTTTAACTTCCACTTCATATGATGATTTTGCGTCTCAGAGATACTTTCTTCTATTATTTATCATACCACTCGACGGCCACGGCGTGCCTTTTCCCTTCCTAGGTGTTCTGCCTGCCGCCGCGCTTTGGCTTTGAAACGACAGGCATTTCGCTCTGCTGAACGGGTGATTCTTGGTACATGGATCCAGTACGATCCAGTACATGGATCTATTACTATAGTATCGTTTGTTGTACGATTCGCTAAGCTAAACGTCAGACCTGGGTTTGATATCTTCATTCTCTTTCATTTCAACATTTTTCGTCATTTACTACGCTTGTTATCACCTTCTCCTGCAACGCATTGTATCATTCTTAATAATGGGGATTTTATTACCACTCCTGCACTTCAGGCTGATTTAATTTGCTCGATTTTATCAGTCCGCGTCCGTTACGATTCTTTCCTCTTCTTCACCTCATACAGCACTAGCTTATTCCTTTTCATCGCTTGTTCAAGAGTTCACTGAATCTGAACTTATTTCTTCCATCCAGTCCGCTCATGTTGGTGCTCCTATTCCTGATGGTGTTTCTTTTCAGTTTCTCAAGTGCCTTCGTCCTTCACATCGTCTTTTTCTTCTGCACCTTTATAATCAGATTTGGACTGGTCATACCTTTCCATCCTCCTGCAAATCAGCTATCGTTTCACCCATTTTAAAATTTGGGATAAAAATACGTCTTACAGTCCTACCGCCCTATTTCTCTGACTTCTTGTCTCTGCAAATTATTTGAATGTATGCTTTGTGGTCTTAGTTGGCACACCATCTCATCCTCCTACTTTCATTAAATTCAGTATGGTTTTATCCCTGGACATGGAAGCATTAGTTGTCTTACCCATATTCTTCATTTACTCCAAAATGATCGCAACTTAAAACATCATGTTTACCTTTGTTATGTTGATATTGATTCCTCTTATGACTCTGTTGATCGCCATTTCTGCTATACTCACCAAATCTACAGATGTTCTTCCAAGCAAACACACCATTTCGTGGCTGGTGCATTTTCTTTCCCATCGCACTTTTCAAGTACATTGGTCTTCACTTCTTTTTCCTACTTACTCTGCTGATATCGGGGTCCCTCAGGGTTCTGTACTTTCTCCCTTTCTTTTTAATATATTTATGAGGGACATTTTTTCCAGTAGATCTCGATTTTCCGATCTCATCCTATATTCTGATGATGTTTTTTAATCACTTCTCATCCCGATGCCCAATTGGCCTTCCATTACTTTCAACAGGACCTCAATGGTCTTGCCACCTGGTGCTCCCAAAATCAGTTTCGGCTGTCATACAATAAAACTACCCGCATTAACGTCTCCCGCAAGAAAGTGCTTCATAACCCTCATATCACTTTGGCCGGACGGACCCTTCTTTGGACCACCAAACACAAAATCTTGGAGTTACAGATCACACAAAATTATCTGCGATAGAAATCCCATTTCTCATAGCTTTTACAGGAAGGTGGCCCCATTATACACATTCTTCAACAACTTAAGACTCGCAATCATGATCCCATTCGTTCCACGTAATTCCATTTACTACTTAGTCATCTGCTTTCTCGCCTCACCTATGCCAGTTGTTTTTTCTTCTCATATTCATGTACTGAATGTTGTAAATTACAGGTTCTTCTGAATCAGGCTCTGCGTATTGCTACCGGCTTTCCTCGTGCTTGTACTAACCTTCTCTTGTACCAAGACTCCTGTTTTCTTCCCCTTACTCATTGGTTTCACAAATCCACTCTTCGTTATTATCTTTGTCTCCTTTGCAAAAACAGTGGCTCTCATGCTAGTTTTCTCTGGCATAATTTCCTCACTTCACCTGTTACTGCAGCATTACCTGAATCTTACATTCTGCATCAGTGGCGTGATCATCACATGCACCTTTCTCTTTCTCATAGTTATCAACGTATTTTACATTTTTCCCTGATTGATGGGAATTTTTCAATGGTTATTTTCATCTGCATGGATCGCCTGGACCTAAATTTCAGTTCTCCACCACAGTTCTTTTTCAACACTTTCAACATATATTGCATCAGTTTCCTCCAGACATGATTATTATATATGTTGATGGTTCTAAGCCTCCTAGTGGTTGTGCCATATATCTTCCTCAAACTGTCGATACGCTTCTTATAAAGCTTCCTTCCACTTCGTCAATTTTTGTCGTTGAAGGAGTAGCGATTTTCCTTGCATTACAACGTTATTGTATTAATGCTCGACAAGTACCTTATTAGCTCTTATAGGCTCTCAGTTCTCTCTCACCGCCTTACAACATGTCTCATCCCACTCTCATTCTCTTATACATCACATTTATGATCTCTTAAGTCACTGTCGTCAAGTGGTTACTTCTCTTCATTTCCTCTATGTGCCTTCACATACCGGTATTCTGGAATCAGATCTGGAAGATCAAGCTGCTAAAACAGCCTCGCTTCACGGGAATTCCGCTGTCTGGCCTTTCGTTTGCTATGAAGATATTTTCCACCTTGGTTCCAAGATTTTCTGCTGACGTAATTGCAAAATGTTTTGTTCGTAAATATTCGTCTTCTTTTCTTTTTTTCTTCTTCTTAGGGATTGGTTGAGGTACCTTTATCTCCATTTTTATTTTATATTTACATCGCTTTCCAATGGGAGATAGTAGTTTTTCTCCTAACAGGTCATTGGATATAATTTTTGCCAAGCTTCACACAAATACTGCTCCGCTTTTTGCCGTCTTTCATAAACTCAACAACAGTAGCTCTTCCTTATGTTCATTCTGCCATGTTCCGGAACCAGCTGATCATTGTTGCATTTCCTGCTCCCGCTACTCCAGATTCGTCGTCCTCTGCGAGATGGGTTGTTCCTTCGTGGACTCGACTTTACTCTTCCTCATCTCATGCAAATACAAATACAAATAAACTGAACTAGCAACAAGCCAGGGCCCATCAAGGGTAGTTGAAAAAAAAATCATTAAATCAAATGAACTAGAGGGGGTCCGGAGTCAGTGAACCGCTTGAAACTCTCCACCCCCTCCAAAACATCATTCCAATAATTCACAACTCGATGAAAAAAGAATTCACCTCGTAATTTCAAGCAAGCACGGGGTTTGCAGAGCTTCAGACCATTACCACGAGTAACAGAACCCTCCCTAAATTTAAGCAGTTCACAGCTCGTTCTGTCAAATCCCTGAAGAAGCTTGAAGGCCTGTATGAGGTCACCACGTATTTGTCTCTTCTCCTGAGAAAACATACCAAGGGTATCCGATTTCTCAGTGTAACTTTTCCCCGTCATATTCTCCAGCATTGTAGTTGCCCTTCTCTGCACTCTCTCGAACAATTGAATGTTCCTAACCAGATACGGAGACCACACCTGTACAGCAAATTCCAAATGAGGACGAACCAAAGTTCTGTACAAGAGCAGAATCACAAACAACCGCGGACCGACTACAAACAGCATTACGAAGAAACCACAGCATCCTCTTAGCATTTTTACCCACCTCAGCGCAATGCAGCGAGAATGAGAAATCGTGTGGAATAAGAACCCCCAGATCCCGAAAACGGTCAACAGCTGTCAAAGCATCCTTTCTCAAATCATATACGTACCTCATATTGCTCCTACCAAAATGCATTATATGACATTTATTTACACTAAAGGTCATTCCCCAGGACCGGGACCACCCAATCAACACATCAAGATCCCTCTGCAGGTCCTTAGCATCACTTTCAGCATTCACCACCCTCATGAGTTTTGCTTCATCAGCAAAGGCACACATCCAACCACCTACACCCGAGTCCAGATCGTTGATGTACAATAAAAACTGCAATGGACCAAGTATCAATGGACAAAGTATGAATCCACAATTTGGTCTTTTGCTCCAATAGTTTATTATAAATTCCCATAGATTCTCTTTGTTGTAATATTCTATATCCTCGACATCGCCTGGGATTTTTCTGTTCTCCAGGGCAAAAGGGCACCTGTTTGCTAAAGGCCCAGAAACTTCAACTTCAACCTTAAAGGGGTTTGGTTTCCACCACTTCAGTCTGTTGCATATAAATGGTCTACATGTAACTTTTTTCCTCCGTGGGGAAAATGAGTTTGAGAGGAATCATAACGTTGAAGTGGAAACACTAGTTCCGTGTGCCGCATCAAAACAATCGTTTGTTTTCCAAGTTTAGGTTAGGTGTTATGTTGCTTTAAGTTACATGTGAGAAATATGTGTTATTTCTTCTTTATTTTTTATTGTGGTTGATAACGTTAGTTATATTTACTGTATGTTTGATGCTTAATTCTCAGTACCGTGCTTAAGCTCATACTGCAGTTACTATGAGCGATACGTTTGTACTTTAATAATTCTTTGTAATAATGGATATTTTATACATTTCCTAATGACAAAAATTTCGTTGTAAATTTGCTGGTACTTAACAACGATTAGATGGTTCTCAGTTACTTCTGAGGTATGACCGTTGCTAAAATATCCCTTGACCGCAATAGTCTTCTTGCATCACCGTTAAATTAACGAAAGCTGGGAAGAAACACAGTGTTCTCTTATTTATGTAAAGCGTTGAATAGTGGTACAGCGCAAACCCACCAGAATAGCAGCGCAAAATTCTTCCGTTCCAACGATTGAATCCTTTTTTTTTCTCTCTCACCAATCTTGATTGCTTCCAAGAATGCCCCCCTTCTCCCCGTGATGCTGGGAAACAATAAGAAGTCATGTAACGGGATAAAATTGAATATTTTATTAATATGCATTTTTCATGGTTCGAAGGTTTTTGGTTGCCTACTTAGCTGATATGCTGATATGGATTATTTTCATATGGCGATAAATCTTCTCAATTGGCATAGAGTAAGAGAAGTTGTTCTCAATTGAATAATTATTTCTTTGCTTTTAGCAGATTGAATGTTTTAGATTTAATTGT
>JJRW01S0021982.1:12844-23342 GCA_001188405.1 Loxosceles reclusa
GCTTCAGGTAAATTTGAAACATTGGGCGGTTCGAATAGAAAAGCGAATTCTAAAATGAAAGCGAAGGTGATTTATTATTGGTGTTCACAACAATGTTTAGAGTGGAACTCTTCGCCATTCGCCAAATAATAAACAGAGGGAGCGAGACTTTTCTCTAAGTTAAAGAACAAAGGAAACCTCTTTCGCTCCGCCAATGGTCATAACGCACAATTAACATCACATTTCTGGCTTGTGTATCTTGCTTGAGACAGTTGATTTTTTGTATGATTCTTTCTGCAAATACTAATTTTTTTTTTCGCGTACCCCGGAATGTCCTGCTTCGTACTCACTGTCGTACGGGGTACCACCGACGGGGAACCGGTGCAATAGAGTTTACATTTTATTTTCTTATAGTAGTATTGAGCCCCCTCTTAAACCAAAAGAATTATAATTTGCCTTATTTTGGGGTTAAAAAGTCAGGGAACTGTGTTGCCATTGGTTTTATCTTTTCTGAAAGTCCAACAGAAAAAGAAATTGCTTGGAGGAATACACATATAAGCCATTGAACTATCCCATTATGTTGTTGTGTTCTAACGACCCCACCGAAATTTGAATAGGTTCAGCTTTCTCAAAATCTTCGTTTACTATTCAAATACTGTAATTTTTCCCGACTGAGTGCAGACGGTTTCAGATTTAAGATTCCCTCCCCCCAGGGGGGGGGTGATAACGCAGGGAAAAATTTCCTTTTGATGCTTGATGTCCGCCACAATCCGTCTTACATATTTCTTAATTAAACGTCCGACTTAAACAGGACTTCTCTTTCAACGTTCCTATTCTTTTGAATCAAAGAACTCATTCAAATTCAGGTAAGGTCATAAAATCTTTTCATGTCAATGGAGAAAATGGAAGAGGTGGGGGAAATCTTCTTACACGATTTTTTTAATTGATTCTGTTGTTCGAAATGCTATTCAGGCGTCCCGCTGATGATGTTTGGAAGAAGAGCACTTAATTTTTTTGTCTTTCTTCCACCTCCTTTCATCTATGTCGAGAAGAAGGGTTTGTTCCATAAATGTATTCATAAATTATTAGTAAACGGTAATAATAATAATTTTCCTCCTTTCATTCCAAAAACGAATTTCTTTTCGGCTCAATTACTTGGGCTGAATTTACATGTGGTAGAGAGAGAATTATTAAATTTACATATTTTTTTCTCCTGTATTATTCTTTTTTGTGGAACATCGTTCAATTTCGATTGGATTTGAAGCGAGGGTAGTTTTCCGATTGTAGGAAATATTGTTATTATAGACAAATTGATGGTAATAAAGTAGTGTATTAGCATAATGTTTTACGTTCACTCGAAATTGGATAACAACTCTTTCCGTTTTTATGAACGGTGAAACGATATTTCCGTTATGTCTTATGTTAAAAATCCATGTTATTTTGAAAATTGGCCATGTGAACTGTAGCAAAATGTATGTTTTTTGTATGCGTTGTTTCGTGTGGAAAAATATACTTCTGTACATTGCACTAGTAGAAATTATGAGGAATTCATGCATACATATATATATATATATGACGGCGAAATCTAATCAGAAACAGCGTGGAGTTTTACCTGAAGTGTGCTTTCTGTGTTCCTTTTCGCTACAAGAATGATATGTGTCATCCTGAAGTATAGTGTTACTTCCTATGTCTCAGGGGATCGCTGGATAGCGTGTACGGGGAGTGACGTGGCGTACTCGAGCTATTTAGTGTTCCTCTTATAACTTGTTTGGCACAGCATGACCTTCACAACCAACCAACCAAATCTTTCTCCTGCTAAGAGCTGTATCTCCTGCAACAGCCTTTGTTTTAACCACGAGAAAGCACTTTTGGATATGCCTATCTCTGTGGAAACTTCAGCGATACCTTGTCCTGTTTCGGCCTCTCCAGCGCCACAGTGGTATCGGTGACGGGCTACTGTGCTGAGGAGTCCGGGTTCGAGTCCCGGTCAGCATGGGTGTGTGTGTTTGTCTTCACCTTGTTCATGTTCATCTTGGCACAGTATGATCTTAATAGGTCCATGAGCCATAAAAACACCAAGTATCCTCATCATGTCCTGTTTCGAGCCATCCAGTTGCTCATCCACCATCATAAGAACCCAAAGGATGGCTTATAGACATTCTGCATTCAATATTTACCGTGGAAGCCGGAAATTTACACTATCTTCCAAAACATATGACATGATTTCCATCTATGACCTGGCTGGTTGAAATTTGGAATGAAGAAACAGCTCATGTTCACTGCCTTTTACACAGATACGAGGACTTGTCCTACCACGCCCTCTACACTTATTATGTCTTCGACTTGTGTAACTCGTCCACACACAATAGATTCAGCTAATAAGCTGCTCAGACACTCGTCGACGTAGCTCAGTTGGTAGGGCACGTTCAAGTCCTGACGTCGACAGAGGGCGTTTATTACAGACTGCGCGGCGGTCGGGAACGCTACTTTGCATAAATCAGTTCCTTAACAATTGTTAAGCAGTGTATGAGGTTTGTTCAAAAAGTATCCAACCTTTGTTCATAAAAAAAATATTCTCATCCAGGTACAACAAACGTACACTAGTCTCTTTCATAGTCCCTTGGGCTGTAACACACTTTTCCCCACGGTTCTGCCACTGGCGGAAGCAGCGCTGGAACGCATCTTTTGGGATAGTGCGCAGTTGGACCGTCGTATTCTACATGATGTCTTCTCTGGACTGAAATCTGCTCCCTTTCAGGGATATTTTCAGCTTGGGTAAAGACCAGAAGTCACATGGAGCATTGTCTGGAGAGTACGAAGCCTGACGAAACACAGGCGAGTTGTGTTTCGCCAGGAGTCTCTGTATCAACTGTGAAGAATGGGCGGGTGCGCTATCGTGATGGAGCTGCCCACAAGTTCGTCTGTTTGCGGCAGAACCTTTTGGTATTAATACTCCTTGGTAATGATTGTACCGTTTGGTGCGTACTCATGATGAACCACGCCACTGGAATCAAAGAAGATAGTCGGCATGGCTGACTTTGGTGCGGACTTGCCTTGCTTGGGGATGTTGGAAGTATTCAGCATCCCTGAGGCCGAAAAAGGCCTCAGGGATGTTGGATACTTCAGTTGCGATGGACTGCAACTTGGTTTCTAGGTCGTATCCATAAACCCAGGACCCTTCGCCAGTGATCAAAGTGTGGTCATTCTGTCAAAAACAAAAATCCGACGGCCGATCGGGCGGTCTGCCGGTGAGTGACAGTTTCTACAAGTGGGTGGGGGATACACACGTACGCATTAGGTTCACCTACATACGTGCACCAAACCCCACCTCACTAGCTTCATTTGTTGACGTACGAAAAATTAAGGTCAAATACTTTTTGAACAAACCTCGTAATTTGTATTTATCGCGGTAATTGCGTAATAGTTCCTATTGAGATATCTTAAATTAAATAAACATTAGATATCTTACAGCAAAAAATACTCGAATGACTGAATTTTATACCGATATGACAACATTGAGACTTTTTACTGTGTTGCGTACCGCGATGTTAAATGCGTATGCAGTGCCAAATTTGACGTGCACCCGTGTGATACAATATTAAACTGCTAAAGTAGAAAAAAACAACTTTTTCCTGCGGGCATTTCGCCCAAGCTCGGATTTTAAAAGTTTTAGGTATTCGCATAGTTATCAAAGCCGATCCTAACTAACAAAAGGACGGCTTAAGAAGAAAGAAAAATCAGAAGGGGGAAAAAACTTTAAAAAAAGGGGGAAATAGCAGAATAGTGGTGAGATGATTGGGCGTGGCGAAAAAAAGGTCCGAAAAAGGGGTTCATTGTTTAATCTGGATTACAGCCTTGAGAAGTGACGAATGGGGGGGGGGGGGGTGAAAATCCACCAACTCCACCGCCACCTACTCCGATGATGCAGGGATTCTTCCATGATATGTCCGCGGCCATGTGTATTATCTCAAAAACCAGTTTTCTTTTTATGCCCCCCCCCGTCCGACGCTAATGCACTATATGATTAACATCACGCTTAAGAGAAAAGAGGGGAAAAAAAAGGCGGGAGAGTAGCTTAGACTTAAAATTTTGGGACGGTGACTGGTGTCTTTTGTTTCAGCGTAACGCATCATATGCGACGACATTTAGTGCTTTAACTCGATAAGGCTAATGTCTAGAGGACTATCATAGCGAGGGATTTTTTTCCCCGAAAATATTTCTTCCCGTTCTATATATACTTGGTGTATAGCAGTTTTATGTGCTCTGTGTATTTTAAAGGACATTTTGGCGTTATCTGGTTGAAGCTATATACATCAAGCCAGAGACGTCAACCGCTTTATGTCCGATGGTACTTTCAGACTGGTATAAAAGCTGAAAAGAAAAGTTGTTGGAAATTTTTGAACGATACGCTGTATCACATACGACTACGCACGATAGTGGTTCAATGTTTTTGCCATAAAAACTTTTATTTCAGCAAAGCAACCCGATGGATTTTCTTTTTCATTTTGTTTTTTCATTTTCTTTTCTTTAATATACGGATTTAGTGTTTGTGGATCTGTAGAATTTTGTTGTAGTTCTAACACAAAATCCTACAACTCTTTTTGAACGTTATTACACTTAACAGTTTTTTTTTTTTGTTTTATAACTCATCTGTTTTACGAAAGCCGTTACCAGACAAAAGTATACGAAGTAAGGACCCTTCCGTAACTGTATACTGCAAGTATTTTCACATATGCAGGGTAGGGGGGGGGCAGTCAAAAATACGGACATACCTGGGAGAAGAATGCATTCCTTTATAAATATGGTGTACGATCACTTATCGCATTCAAGACTACTTAATTCTTCTTGGAATAGACAAATATGTCTCGGATGGTGGGTAATGTTATCTTATACGACTCTTCCCATTCCCTCAGGTGTGTAAGGAAAATTTGCCTTTTTTTGGGCTCCGGGATTCGAATCATTGGATCTGTCATCTCTAAAAGGACTACTTTATCGGTTAAGCTACTCCGACCTTACCCGTGAGACAGGTTAGTTTTACCCTACTGATGCTACGCACAGTAGAGATCTCAGACATATCGTTTTTGGACGGCTGCCGTCTGGCTGGGCTTTGGCTTGGGTTATCCGGACATTTGTGCAGTGATGGCAGGATCGTAGTTTAGGATAGGTCGGTGACGGTGTATCCCCACATGTCAGCCCGTATTCGGTCTGGCGGGGCTCTGCACCACTAAGTCACTTAACCGAGGCTCTGAACCTGGTCGATGTGGGCGGCCGGGCATCCCACCCAGGGGTGTCCTACGACTGTCTCCGGTTCCCGATATGACGATGGATAAAAATATCAGTACTAGCTCTGTTGGCTGGTCTGCTTCAGCATCCAGTCAGCTTAGGTGAATCTGATCTGCACGCTGTAGTTGAAGCTCTCGTGCGACTATCGCAGGAGGTATAAAACCCTCCCTGTGTAGATGCGAAATGCAGGAACACAGTACGGTCATTGGTTGCGTTCTTACTCCGACCTTTATCTGGCAAGCTTAATTTCGAAGTCTTTTCTGGGGGAAAACTTTACAGAAGGCTGGCGTTTTTGGTGAGTATGAAGAAGGACGTGGCGTTCCCGAGGTGCCCAAACCGTTCAGTGCTTCCTTTTACCTTGAGTTTGTCAAAGCATGACCTTACAGGTCCTTGCATCATTAAATTCAAATTAGCCAACCAACCATTCTTCCCGCCAAAACTTTCCAAGTTCCTCAAGATTCCGGTCAGAACATTGTTCTCTAAATTTGACCACGTAGGTACGACAGAACTGTTTGACGATTAGGACGGCCAGGTAAGACGTGAAACCTCATGTGCATGTTCAGCAAACCACGATTGGGCAACACTAGCTGTATGAATTGAGACTTTGATAAAAAAAAATTTGATAGATGGTATCCACCACCGGGAAATAATATCTACACCATAGGATGGACTTTGTCGCATAAGTCTCTTGCATTTACATAGTCTCTTGCAAGGTGATAATAGGGCCGACAGAGAGAATATCATTTTGGAGGTGTAATCATATGTGTCCAAGCCATCGCCACCATGCTTTATCCCCCTGAAGGCTTACCTTTTTGGTAAGTGCGGGAAAGGTCGTGGTGTCCCCGAGGTGCCTGAGCCACATGTATTACCGTTTTCTTATTCCTTCGCAGGCCTCATGTTTCTGTGATGTCATTTCGTCCAGCCCTTTGGTTTCGTTCAGTTTATGTGCCTTTGTTTGAACTCTGTTACCATTTACTTCTTTTCCGTCCAACGTTCAGTTTTTGGTTCTTGTACCAGTTTTGTTTGTCTCTTTGTGTCTTGTGTTAGCCACGTGCTACAGTTTTCTTTTTCTTCCAGGGATAGCGGTCCACGCGGCTATTCCCCACGTTCAGATGATTTCCATCTTCGCCCTCAGCGTGGCTGCACGTTCGCCGTGTGCGGCGACCGATGTCGCTGGAAATGGGGATCCTGGTAATTGAGAGGCGAGGCCCTGGCCCCTGCTTCAGCTAGACGGGAGCTTCAGTCTCGGCCCGGATTGTCGCAATCGGATAGACGGCGGGATCATTCGCGTCCCCCGGCTAGGGTCAACTGATCGTTTGGGTCCGGCTTGATTAGTCTTCCTGTCGGCCCATTCATGATGGTATAACTCCTGGTTAGTCCTGGCGTACTTTGCACGTTCCCTTGTAGGGATCAGTGGTGGATGGGGCTGCCGGGAGCCGAAGTTTTATCCACCATTACTTCCTCTGCACCTCCTTTTCTCATAATACATTCTAGAGACCGTCGTTTTTCCGAATGATCCCCGTTTATTATCTCGAAGGAAAGCTATACGCTTGCTGGCACTCCGAAGTCCGTCAAAAGACGGTGCGGTTACGGTCGGGTGACCTACTCGTGGGAACCGTATTTTCCAAACAATTGGCTACGCTATTGAAATACACGTCTTTCGCCAACCTGTCCATCAGTATGACTCCTCACGCTATTTTGAATACCTCGCGTGGCGTGATTTCGGAATTGGAGTCCTACATGTTTCTTACGAAGAAATAGTTTCTGAACTTTCCGATCAAAGAGTTACGGTTGTGCGCCGTATTACTATGCGTAGAAATGGTCAGTCGTTTAATACCAAGGACATCATCTTAACTTCCATCCTGTGCTTCCGACCGACATCAAACCTGGTTACCTCGTCTGACCCATTACGATCGTATGTTCCAAATCCTCTTCGGTGCTTTAAATGTCAGCGCTTCGGCCATGGACAAACCTCTTTCCGGGAAACTGCGACATGCCTCGTTGCGGACTTGCTACTCACGAGGATCACTGTTATTCACCCACCTGTTGTGTTAACTGCCGGGGCGATCACCCTGCATATTCGCGGGCGTGGCGCAAATGGCAGGAAGAAAATAACATTCAACAGGTTAAAGTGATTTAACGTCTTTCTTATGCTGACGCGAAGAAGCTTGTATCTTCTCTTCCGCCCTGCGAAGTATCTTCTCTTCCGCCCCTGCCGACGGCGGTTACACGTAGCTACAAGTCCGCAGAGGTTCAGACAGTTCTCAGTTTTACCTCTTTGTGTGTCTTGCCGGATTTTCAAACTCCTAGAGCTGCTTCCAAAGCTTTCTCATCAGCTAAGCAATCGAAGTCTGCGCAGAAAGCTTCTCCTCCGGCTTCTGGCCTACCTCCTCGTTCTACTATCAAACCTCCTAAACCAGCTATCACCAAGTCCGAAAGGTCGAAGAAACTCATTAAAAAAAGATAGAAAATGTGTTGTTACCCATGGTATTTTAAAATCTCTCGAATTCTTTCAGCGAGCTCTCCGCCTTTGAGGACGAGGACTGTATGGATACAGCCCCTCCTGTCGATGCAGTGGAAAAACCCTCGCCCAAATGGGAGAGCATTAAAAGTCTAATCCATCCCTGCCTCCCACATAATGGCGATTAGAATCTTACAATGGAATTGTCGTGGTTTGCGTGCCAACGTGGATGATCTGAAACGGTTGTTGCACACCCATTCTCCGGTGTGTGTGTTGCGCTGCAGGAACCATGATGCGTCCGACAGTTGATATACATTTGCGTTATTTATCGCGCGGCTTGACTGAGTCTGGGCTAGGCGTTGCTCTTCTCATCTCCCAATACGTGCCATCCATAGCTCTGACGTTTCAGACGCTTTTACAGGCTGTTGTAATGCGTATCTTTGTTGGCCATACGCTCACGGTTTGTTTTATTTATGTGCCACCGGGAGACCGAGTGGCTTTTTCCATTTTGGACGATCTGGTGTCTCAGCTTTCGCAACTGTTTCCGTTGCTTGGAGATTTTAACGATCACAGCACTCTTTGGGGAAGCTCCTCTACCAATTGCAGGGGTCGAGTTGTGGAGCGCTTGCTAACGGATCTCGACTTGTCCTTGCTGAATATTGGTGAGGTTACTTATTTTCATGCCCCAACGTGATCATTCTCTGCTTTGGACCTGTACTTTTGCTCTCCGTCACAATACCCCTGTGGTCGTGGTCTGTTCATTCGGACCACTGGGTAGTGACCACTTTCCCAATTTGTTGTCCTCTACCACTACTGGCAGCTTGCCGAGGGGGAAAGTGGATTGTGCCAATTGGGATCATTTTGCTACATTAGCTGTGTTGACGGATGACTTGCTTGAGACTCCGACTGTCGATCAAGCAGTGGACCGGGTGACTTCTTGTGTTCTCCAAGCAGCTGCGTGTTCTGTACCACGCACTTGGACGCATTTACCCCGATCACCTAAACGTTTGGTGGAACCACGACCATTCTGCGGCCCGGAAAGCGTAAAAGAAGGCGTGGGACACTTTCCGCAGATATACAACTCCGTGTAATATGGCGTGCTTCCAGCGGGCTCGAGCGTACGCCCGGCGGGTTCGTCGTCGCAGCCAACGGGAGTCATGGCGAAAATACGTGTCCGGCATCATGTCTGCCACTAGTTCGAAGGTTGTTTGGATAATAAGATTCGTCGCACATGTGGTTGTTAGACGTCCCATCCAATATCCTGTTTGTGCACGGATGGTGGAGCCGTGTTAGATATTCCCACGATTACGAATATCTTAGCTGACTTTTACCCAGTTTTCTCGTAGTTCCAATTACAGCTCATCGTTACAGGCAGTGAAATCCTTCGCAAAACGTACAGAGATTTTCTTCCGGCCCTTTATCCGGGATGGCTACAAGCCTCCACTCACGTTTCTGCAGCTGCAGGCAGCTTTGTCTCGTTCTCACGATTCTGCTCCTGGATCAGATACTGTGTACTAAGCCATGTTGCGACACTTATGTCCTAATTCACTTCTGGTGTTATTGCGGTTATTCAACCGCATTTGGCTGGATCAGGCGTTTCCGTCCTCATGGCGACATGATATTGTGCTGCCCCCTTTCCGTAACCTGGGAAGGATCCCACTTCTCCTTCGAATTACAGACCTATTTCCCTGACCATTTGCATGTGTAAACTACTGTAATGGATGGTCAGTGCACGTTTGGTGCATTTCCTCGTGTCGTGTTGTCCCCGTTCCAGACCGAGTTTTAGGTGGCTTCGATGCACTATAGACAATTTACTGGCCCTGGAGACGTCCGTCTGGGAGGCGTTTTCCGTCGTGCCTGGTGTCGATCTTCTTTAACCTGGAGAAAGCCTACGATCGCACCTGGCGATATAGTATTCTTCGTGACCTCCATGCTATGGGGCTCCGGGGAAACCAGCCGGTGTTTATACAGAACTTCTTGGCAGATCGCACTTTCCATGTGCAAGTTGGCACGACGCTTTCCCACCACTTTCCACAGGAAGAAGGCGCCATTTTAAGCGTCACATTATTCATTATCAAGCTGAATGGCATTCTGTCCACGCTTTCTCCAGGAGTCTAATGCTCGTTATACGTTGACGATTTGCAAATTTCTTACAGTTCAGTGAACATACGACTTTTCGAGCGTCGATTACAGCTCAGCTTGAACCGGCTGTTTCATTGGGCGGATGATAACGGTTTTAGGTTTTCGCCCAAAAAGACCGTCTGTATGCATTAGAAAGAAATTTTTTCAGGTTTTTGAAGTAAGTTCAGGTTTTTGATAAGTTGAATGCGTCTGTATGCATTTTTGTCACAGACGAGGCTTGCAGCTAGATCCGAATCTCCTCTTAGGATTCGTTGCGATTCCATTCGTTCCGGAAAGTCGTTTTCTTGGTGTTCTTTCTCTTCCACCGATTCCTCACTTTCGCAGTTCATATTCGTTATCTGAAAGTGTATCAAGTGAAAGAGTATCAAGGCACTAAACATCATTAAGGTATTGTCATCTACCTTTTGGGGGCAGACAATGTCTCCCTCTTGCGCCTGTATCGCTGCTGTAATCATAAAACTTGCATCATCTGCAAACAAGATTTGTTTTGCTGCTATGAATATGTTTGGGATATCATTTATGTATGTTAGAAATGATATAGGCCTAAGTGTGGAACTTTGTGGAACTCCCTGCTTATTCATTAGTATTGGTGATTTAGTTTAATTTATATGTACATATTGCAGTCCATCTTTT
>JJRW01S0022022.1:9577-20870 GCA_001188405.1 Loxosceles reclusa
TAACTTTAAATCAAAAATTCTAAAAAATGCCCCTAATTTGGAGACTGTTTCCTTGGCTTTTTTTTCCAAGACTTAGGCTGAAAAGGAATTGTTGAAACGAATACGCCCTTATCACAGCGGTGTGTGGGTGGTTGTAATCATTAGTAGTGGTCATCCTTCCAGCGTTTTTTCCTCAAGGTAACGTGGTTAAATGGAGGTGGCCTCTTCACACTCATGGGTGGCGGTAGAAGTGGAAATGGTCCCGGTGCTTTCTTCAGTACGGGATTGTCGCCATCCGTATCCGTCAAGGCTCTCTTGTGTCTCTCCGGAGGCGATGTCCTTTTGGTTTTCTCCATACTCGTTTCGCCTCGGGGTCGTCCAGGCATCTTTTAGAAGAACTTGATATAGGAGTTAAAATAGTTTTTGTAGGTGGTGGGGACGCTTTTTTCGCTCCCCAAAAGCCAAACTCTGGACTACCATAATAGGTGCTCGGCTTAACAAAGTGCGGGATGCTGTCAGAAGCAGAGCCACGCTTAAGATTTGCTATGATTGACTTTTTTACATTTACGGGCGGCACATACGGTGCAATAGCCTTGGTCTCAGGTTCCAGGTTTTTTATACTTCCTGTCGAGGAACTTTTGTGGTTTTAGCTCCTTTTTTTTTTTTAGCTGGAGCTAATGTTTCTGTAACTGATTCCGTTACTGACTCTGTTTCAGAATCAGATTCTGTTTGTAAAATATCTGGTAAATTTGCATTTACAATTTCAGGTAGAATTTCATCGTCTACCTCTAAATTTAAATGATCAGGATCAGTTAAGTGAACATCCTTTCATTTAGCTCAACTCTATCACATGAAGTTAAGAACTCTTGAAAGTTATCAGGCCTGGTATGATACAATTTCACGTTTTCTACGTGTGAAACTCATTCTTCACCGATTCCTTGTTTTTCAATTTAAACGTTGTGTCCTTAATGTCAAGAGCAATGTAAGGACCTTCCCAAGCTGGTGCAAATTTTCGAGAAAACTGATCAGCAGCTGCTGACAGATAATGGGTTCTTAATAGAACTAAATCTCCCACAGAAGTGTTGTGGTCACGTCTTTTTCGATCCAAATACTTTTTGTCCGCCTCTTGACTCTTTCTGAGTTTCAAGGCTGATTTTTCCACTAGATCCGCGATCTCCTGATAATATTCAATAGCATACTCGTTAGAATTTGATGGGTTCGTTAGGCGGTCCCATAATTTATGACCAAAGAAAAGCTCAGTGGGGGTGCATCCGATGGATGTGTTTTCTAATGTGCGAAATGAGTGCGCGAAAAATAGAAGGTATTCATCCCACTTCGTATGATTGGAGGATATGTACGTAGAAATAAGTTAAACAATATTTCTATTGTATCTCTCGACATTATTTGAGTACGGGTGGTAGGGAGTTGTACGAACATGACTTGTGTCTCTATGTGTGTTGATTACTCTGGCCGCGAAAGTCTTCGAAGTTTAGTTCCAAAATTCTATCCAAGGTTTAGGATCGCCTGAAACGCTTTCATTTGTTAATTTTGGTAACTTAATCACTTTGGATCTTTGATTGAGTACTGATAAAGTTTGCTCTTCAACCCTATTAGGTATCTGTTCAATTTCCTTTAAAAACTGACTAATTCGTCCAGCGTACCTAATGCATTTTTCTTGATACTCTACAGCAACATTCATATCTTCCTCAATTGAATCTACGCCTATTAAGCTTTGAATCTCATTATTCAACACTCTTAACGTGCCTTTTCTCTCAAACAGCAAATAATGAGATTCTTCTAAATCATCGAAAACTGTTTCATTTTTGTTATCTAGATTTTCTTGTATTTTATTTATTACTCTAGAAACTCTCTGACACCAGATCTTTTCCTTTTGAACTTCTCGACATTTTCCATTTTGACTGCTTTTTCCCCTATACACCCAAGACTACAAGTATAATTAATTTTAGTTCAAGCTTAACTTCATATTGTGGTGATTGTGCATGTTGTAATCAAATTAGCTTGACATATAGCCATGAAGGCATTTTCCTCAAAAAAAAAAGTTCACAATCTTTCTTTTACAGACAACTTTCTTTTTCGCTAAAAACACAGCCTTTTACTGACAGTCCTCGGTCGATGCACCATGGAAAATAAACTATAAGCATAAACATCATCTGGAGATGTTTCAGTGGTATAATTAATCAACTTCAGATAATTAACATGACTTTACTTAACAAACTACTAAGACAGGGTTATAACTCTGTCTTAGTAACCTGGTAAGGTGCTCTCACCCTTACCAGGTTACATCACTGAGTACTTTAGTTTTAGTTTCGATAGTCCCACCCTCCTCCGGAGAGGTGGGATTCCACCCACGCATGGGTTCAACTCAGTACTCCATCTAGTGTGGCTATTTCTCAACACGGGGACAGCTAAATGGAAGCAATGTACCTTAGATAAACACTAGGAGTATCGCATCCAAGGAACAAATTAAACGTAGCAGCTACATGGATTTGGGAAAGACAGAAGACATAAAGGGGCCAGATAAACATAAAATACGGTATCGTTCTGCAAGGAACAACTCATGCCTGCAAATCGGACAAGGAATTCAGAAAATGACAAACAACTTCATAATGTTTGAAAATAAAAAAAGGAGCAAAAAGAAAGAGAGCCCATGAGGGCAGAGCATATCCCCTTATATTTATATTTTATAATTAAAGAAATAATACAGGGTGTTCGTAAGCTGTGTAACGAAATGTTCTTTTTTTCGACGCCGGGATTCGAACCTATGGTTTTGTCATCTCCGGAGAGACCGCTTTTCCATTTAGGCTACGCTGACTGGGCCAGCTTATTATCGAAGTCTTTTGTATGTGAGTGGGGATGGGGGCTAACGTTGAGATAAAAGTACCTCACGTTGAGAGAAATGTTAGTGTACTTTCTGACCTCGAGTGTGGACCTAACGGTTGGGTCCTTGGCCACTAATGTGATTTCATAAGTTAGGGAGCCATTCTAGAGAAAAGTTACTGTTTTGTCGACGCCAGGATTCGAACCACGGATTTGTCAGCTCCGGAGAGACCGCTTTTCATTTAAGCTGCAAATTTTCGCTTTATCTGGAAAGTTTATCTGGAAAGCTTATTTTCTAAGCCTTTTTGGTGGAACCTAACATCCTCCCTCACGGTGAAAGAGATAGAGGTCAGGACACCGACCTGACTTCGAGTGGTGGACCTAAACGGTTTGGTCACAAGTGTAAGTCCATCAATTCGGGCGCCCTTTTAAATGAATAACCTTTTTGTCGACACCGGGATTCGGACCTAAGGATCTGTCATCTCCGGAGAGACAGCCTTCCCATTTAAGCTACGCCGACAGGTATCTGGTCATTTTATTATCGAAGGCGGGGGGAGGACTTTACAACTGTTTCAACAAAAAAAGAGGGCTGATAGTATCCATCAATACAAAAATATTTACAATGGAACCTAGGGGCTCATTCCAATCAGAGAGAAAAGCGTAACTGCGAAACACGTCCAACAAGTGCATGGCGTCACTGTTGACGTCACTTCGGTCCGGCTGGAGACGTAGCACGTGTGCACAAACATTACCGTCACGCCTTTGCGCATGCGAATATCCTGTAAAACGAACCAGCAACGTCAGTTGCAGCGTATTGTCTCATCAACATTCAATACAAAACCAGCAGAAGCACGCGTTGCTTTTTAGAAGCGTCGCATCCTCAAGACTTCAGATTATTACCGTTATAACATCGTCCGAAATGACTTCGTGAATGCCATGGCGACTTACACATACGAGGAATTAAAATACATGCATTTAATGCACGGTCAAGCACATGGGAACGGACGCGAAGCACACTGATTGTACTGAGAGCGGTTTCTCATGCGCCATATGCCACACCATTCTACCTTCGCTAGTGTTGATAGAAGTCTGCAAGAAACCGGCTATCTCACAGGGATATACGGGACGTAAACGAAGTATGCGGACACCGCAAGTGAAAAAACGTGTCTTAGAAAGTTTTGCAGAAGATCCTTCCACATGCGAAGCAGTACGCGAGCAGTGGCAGCTGACATTGGTGTTTGTCAAAACACGGTATGGAAAATTGAAAATGAGGCACCCACGAACCCTTCCAAGGTCCAATCTTTAAACGCAGATGACTATTTCCGCCGGCTAGAGTTTGTGCAGTGGATGCTCCACATAACAACTTAGAATCCGCAGTTCCTAGTGATGAGGGGCTCGTTTACCTGGGAAGGCATCTCCAACACTCGCAGAGAACATGTTTGGGCTAAAAAGCAATCTTCACGTCACTTCTCCACGTAAAGGCCGGCAGAGATTTGCTGTAAACATCTGGAAAGGCATCTTGGGTCCATACCTCTTGGCGGAATGTTTGATCAGCGCAGAATACCGTGTCTTCCCTGTTTGTTGATGGCTGTTGCGCTCACCACACAGAGGGGCATCTGGTTGATGCATGATGGAGCCCCAGCACATTTTACCACCACGGTCCGACACGTCCTGGATGCCACATATTCGAACGGTAGATTGGACGTGATGGACCTCATTGGACATGTGGCTTCAGCTCCACGCTCACCGAACCAGAAGCAGAAGTCAAATAAAACCACGGGGCTTCTTTTGGGAGCAGATGAAAAATCTGTGGTGTCCAAGACACCTGGGGACACCGTGGAGGATCGCGTCGCGAGAATCTTGATTGATCTACTTTGATTCGTTCTTTGATCTTTTGGAGTCGATATGATTTCGTTCATTCTCTTGTTTTTACTGTTGAAAGTTCAACGTGGACATTTCACTTAACGCTTTTCTGGCACTCTGAATGGAATGACGCCCTAGTTTTCACTGTAAATATTTTTCGTCTTGATGGGTACGGTCACCTCACTTATTTTATTGAAACAGTTTACGAACACCTTGTATAATGAAGTTACGAATCGTGGTTATGATTTTGCAGCAGTTGGTTCCGCTGGATCCAACTGTGAAAGGTATCTTAAGCAGAATATGGCGACATATACAGGGAGTAAGGAATCTGTGAACAAAGAATACTAATAAATGACTAATTATCTGTGAACAACGGTAAATATAATTTGCTTTTAGTGATAATGGGAGTGATTGTATTGCCAAATAGAAAAGGAAACTTGTAATGTCCACCCACAAAAGACTTCGAAATAAACCCAGATAGCGTTGACTTAGCTTAAATGGTAAAGCGGTTCCTCCGGAGCTCGGCGTTCCGGGTTCGAATCCCGGCGTAGACAACTTTTCTTTACAAGCTCTGTTAAAATGTACGACATGTCTTACGGATGACAGGCACATCTAAAAGATGCAGCAAGCAGTTTACAGAAATACAGGGTAGTGAAAAGAAATTATTTCCAGGTTTTACAGCTGTCGTACACGTTAAGAGATGCTAAATGTATTTCTGTCCCAACCTGAGATCGAACTAGGGTCTTTCGGTTGGTACCCGAATATGCTATCCACTACATCACAGTAACACAAACCAGACAGATCTCAGAACGTTCTCCTTGGCAATATGAGCCTGGAATAAAACCTGGAAATAATTTCTTTTCACTGTTTAGAAAAGCTGTAGGGCAAAGTATAGTTTAATACAGGGCAGTTATAATTAAACCAACCGTACTAAGACTCGTGTAGCTCCGGTTCAACTAAACTGACTCCAATGAACCTGGGTATACATGCTATTCAGATCACGGGGAAGAGATTTACTTTGGCCGTTGCAAGAAATTATTCATCCTGATTCATCATACGAGCAGACAAGAAGGAACATATACTTTTAGTCAAACTCATTTATCAGAATGACAGCAAATACCGCAGCCGTACTCAGAAGCATATCGTCGTGTGAAAGATTTAAGGAGAGAGCCCATATCAATAAATGCAGTGAAAAACCGATTGAAGTAACCGGTGATCTTGATGTTTCATCAAATGTCTAATTGCGACAGAAGTTGTCAAATGAAGTTGCTGTTGCAACAGTTGGTGCAGCTGCAAATGCTCCAAACGCTTCAGTAAGCGTTCCAGCAGTATCATGGGAAATGGCCGTTCCTTGGTCAATAATGCGTAAAGTTTTGCAAATTGTTAAGCTAAATTGTCACAAGATTCATTTGTTTCAACAGCTGAAACCGCAATATTCACGTCAACGCATCGATTTTGTCTCAACACATTGATTTTTTGGCGCGATTGAAAGTGGATGAGCAGCACCTATCGCCGAGAATTTTGACCCGGAAAATTTGACCGGGAAATTTTTAACAATGCAATTTTATGGTTTCCAAAGATTTTCCAAAGATAAACTTTTAATCACCGAAAAAAAAAGAAGTGCAAAGTACGTACCTTAACATTTCCCTCGATATCGTAATTTTACAATTAGGCAATAGCTTTAAAAATATGGATTTTATTTTCAAGAAAATTTAAACTTTAAAACTTTAAAATTTAAACTTTTTAACCCCTACCATGTTTTTTCGTTAAGGTCGGCGAATGAGGAACTCATTGTCAGAGCTAAATAATTTCAATGACGTTATATAAATTACCTAAGTGAAACTTTGTTTTTTCGTTTCATGAGTTATTTCCTCCTTTAAATCTTCTTTAAAAGATAAATAGAGAAACACCAAATTATATTAACGATATAACTGATCTCATCATATGAAACATTTTTGCAGCTTGTAACATTCCAAGTGCTTGTGCTGCTGTTATTTTATTTATTAATTCGGCGTAGCGACTTCTAAACGATCTTGTTTAAAACCAAAACCAATACAGGAGTACAGTGACACAATTGCAACTAAGTGTTCTTTAAATTCTGGGTATTGAACAAAAAACAAAGCTAAAAACCAAATGTAGCGATAGTTATTCAGTTTACTACAGCAAAATCAAAGAGATTTATGATTAACTTATAGTGGTACTACTACTACTGTTCAAAATTAAGAGAATTTGCACATGATGTCACTCCACACAGAACATACAAATCATGCTGCCGAATAAGAGTGTAAATTTGTAGTATCGAATACGTAAGCGTGCGCGTACGTGCGTGTGCACGACGTTTTGACAACGGAGGGCATGAAAACCACACGTGGCTTTTTCCGCCATTAGTTCATTCGTACTCTTCAGTGACATTTTTTGTTTCTTGCATGAGTTGGTTCAATTTCATAAGCAATCAGGTAAAATGAGTAGACACGAATGAGGAATCAGGTGGAGAATTGTCGGTAGATTGGAGTCAGGGTAAAAAAAATCGCAAGTGCAGGTTGCTACGGAGATAAATATAACGCCCAGTGTCGTCTTCAATTTGTGAAACCAGGACACCGGATCCATATCGATGTCTGAGCAAGGTCGTCCAAGAACCACGACGGTAAATGGAGATCGCTATTTGCCCTTTTCTACGAGGCCCCAAGGGTTACTGATGAAGCCCGAAGAGAGGCTTCAATGAGAGAGGGGTTTTCGCCCGATGACTCGCTGTTTGTGTCCCGCCCATTTCAGCATACGAAAGAGCGCGTTCGGCATGTGCAAACGACATCACCCTTGGACCAGACGTCAGTGGGGTACCGTCCTTTTTACAGACGAGTCGCAATTCAGCCTTGACACTGATTTTCGGCATACTCACATCTGGAGAAAACCTGGGACCTGATGCCTTTCTACAAACATCAGAGAAAGGGACCGCTATGGCAGCGGAGGTGTCATGGTATGGGGAGGCATAACGTTGGACGACCGCATACCACTCCATGTATTTGACAGAGCCTCCCTGGCTGCTGCGAGGTTAGAGATGAGATCTTACAGCCATATGTTCGATTTTTCAGGTGCGCATTTTCAGGCCCTCAGTTCATTTATATGGACGACAAAGCTCTTCTACATTGAGCTCACCCGGTCGACATTATCTTCAAAGTGAAAATATTCATCGGATGGATTAGCCAGCCAGATCTAAACCCTATTGAACATCTCCGGAATTCTCTTCGGAAGGCAACTGCAGCTCGCCATCCCCCTCTCCGAACTATTAATTAGCTCAAAACTGTGTTGTTGCAGGAGTGGGACAGGGTCCTGCTACAGGGACTCATCGACTGCTTCGTTACCAATTATGACGTCACGCTGTGCCAACGCTGTGAGATTGTGACAAAGAAATATTTATTTTTACATAGAACGACGATATATACATAAATACATATTCGATGTTGGGGAAGCTAGCCGAACAGCTGTCACGGGGTGGTGTCAATGCAATGAGGTCATGATCATTAATTAAGCAAGATTAAATAAACTCGAGATTAAACATGATAAAGTACTCGAAAGCTGATGAATATAAACAGATCTTTATTTTACTAGCAATAAATTACTACTAGCAAGACAAGTCAGGAGTGCCACGTCACTATGGCGAGGTCGCGAAGGAGAGAGAGAGAGTGAGCGAGTGGAAATATAAAATATCTCTTAACTTAATTCCTAGCCTAATAGGGTCCTAGGAGGAGGCTTTTTTTTAGCAAACAAAAACGAATTTCACTCACCACTTTGCTCTTCGCCGGTGTCGATATCCTCAGGATAATGTACTCCATGACAGCTTCTCCGGGGCGGCACAGGTACGCTCCTATACGGGTCTATACAAGTGATCCCCACACTGAAGACTTGAAAAAACTTCGAGCTCTTAGAACTCCCTACCACTTTAAAACTCATGAGGCTTTTTCAGCCCAAAACTTAGAGAGAAAAAACTACTCTTCGTACCTTGAACCAGCTGTTTTATTTTTCACAATTTTCCCCGAGTTACGCCACTGTCCAATATTGAGCTCTCGGCTCCTCCTCGAAACTCCCCGTCCTCTCAAATTCGGTTTTTTCCCCTTTGGAGGTTGGGCTCATCCGTAATTGGTAGAAGGGTCAGTTTGGGCTCGTGAGGGGTTAGTTTGGGCCCCCACCTGATTGTTTCCATTCCCCGGCGCAGGTGCTGGTGAGGGTCTTATGCAGCTGTCCCCTGGTATTTCATTTTTACCCATAACAGTCAAAACCCGGCGCCAGACTTCTGGACTTATTCTTCTCGAGCTGAACGCAAAATCTAAGTTTCAATGGGTTTTGCAGCCCTCTTGTCCAGTACTCGAATTTTATGAATTTTCCTACCGAATGTTCGACAAAGGTTGTAATTGTAGAGAGATTCCAAACATTGTGCATAAATGTAAACAAACAGAGACAAAACAACGCTGTGCAGCACAATTATTTGATTCATAGACAAAGGTCTACAGCTGTTTCGTTGAGCTGTGGCTCAACTTGAGCACGACGAACGACTGCCTGCCAAGTTGGAAGTAGTAGTCTTTCTTTGCTCGATGTCGATGAGCCGTTGCCACGCACTTGAGAGAAATGGAGTGGAGCTTGTGTCGTTTACTAAAGAATCACGAGAGAATCGGATGTGATATGCTTCGTAAATATCAATATCGAGAGGAGTTGAAGGTGTGGTAATGATTTGGGTGTCACTGAAATTAAATAAATGATTCTGTTCCCAAGAGTGCTTTGCAACTGCAGACTTGTGAGTTTCCTGTTTCCGAACATAGCTATCATGTTCTTTGATAGGAATTTAAGTTGTCTACGGGTTTGTCCAATGTATGAAAGGCCGCACTGGCATTGTATGCGGTAAATGCCCCAAGAGTGGTTTCTGGGGAGAGGGTCTTTAAGTTGTGAGAAAGACAGTTTATGGAACGGGGAGAAAGTTGTGTGGAAGTTGAATTTTGCAACCTTGACTTGCAAACAGGACTTTTGCAACCTTAATGCTGACTGGAGAGAAAGGGATGTTGACAAAATTTGTTTTGGATGTCTTACCAAAAATCGGTAAAAGTGTGGAGTCAAGTGAGCGTCTGCCAAGTTTTTTGGTAAGTCTGTTGACAATGTCAGGGGAGAAACCTCTGTCGATGGTGATACTTTTTATGTATACAATTTCCTCGTCAAAAAGCTTGGGTGTAGAGCAAAGGTTAAAGCTCGTTTCACGTAGAAACAGAAGGTAGACCATTTTTGTTGAGTGGGGTGGTGGGATCTAGCATGTGGGGGAAGCGACACAGCAAATTGTTTGCAGTAAACTGTAGTGTGGATGCCGGAGGCGTTGCGTGAGATGAGGACATTTAAAAAGGGTATGGAATTAGAAGATTCGATTTCAAAGGTGAACTGGATGAACGGATCGATAGAGTTAAGGGTGTTAAGGATATCTTCGACCTTTTGTTGGGAGTCAAGTATGACCAGTGTGTCATATACATATCTAACCCAGAAAGGAATTGCAATATGTTGAAAAAGACTCTGCTCAAAGTAATGCATGTAAAATTCTTCAAACACAGGGGAAAGTGGGTTACCCATGGCTAGTCCTTCCTTTTGTGTATAAAACCTTTGGTTAAACGTGAAGGTCAAATCTTTTATACAATGTTCCGTGAGTGAAAGTAGTTGTTCAACCTCAATCGATTAGAAATGAAATTCTAAAAGAGGTCTTTTGAGACAATTTAAAGCTCCCTCAATGGGGATGCTTGTGAACAAACTAGTGACATCGAAGGATGCAAAAAAGTATTCGAGGCCCACCTTGAAGGTGCGAAGTTTCTGATCGACTTCAAAAGAGTTTTTTACGGAATAGGGATTGGCAAGAAGATTTAAAAAATGGAAACCAAGTATTTAGACAGGCGGTAGGAAGCTGTACCGATGGTGGAAACAATGGGTAGAAAGAGAACATTAGGTTTGTGCACTTTGGAAAGTGTATAAAGTCTGGCACAATGGCGTAAGAAGGTAAAAGGCTTCATATCAGTGACGACATTCAGTCCGGCATCCACACTACAGTTTACCGCAAACATTTGCTGTGTCGCTACCCCCACATGCTAGATCCCACCACCCCACTCAACAAAAAATGTCTGCCTTCTGTTTCTACGTGAAACGAGCCCTTAACCTTTGTTCTACAACCGAGCTTTTTGACGAGGAAATTGCATACATAAAAAGTATCGCCATCGACAGAGGTTTCTCCCCTGACATTGTCAACAGACTTACTAAAAAACTTGGCAGACGCTCACTTGACTTCACACTTTTACCGACTTTTGATAAGACTTCCAAAACAAATTTTGTCAACCTCCCTTCTCTCCAGTCAGCATTAAGGTTGCAAAAGTCCTGAGAAAATTCAACTTCACACAACTTTCTCCCCGTTCCGTAAACTGTCTTTCTCACAACTTAAAGACCCTCTCCCCAGAAACCACTCTTGGGGCATTTACCGCATACAATGCCAGTGCGGCCTTTCATACATTGGACAAACCCGTAGATAACTTAAATTGCTATCAAAGAACATGACAGCTATGTTCGGAAACAGGAAACTCACAAGTCTGCAGTTGCAAAG
>JJRW01S0022037.1:38122-48181 GCA_001188405.1 Loxosceles reclusa
CTCAATTTTATTAAGTTATTTGAATTATTGAGTTTAATCTAACTAACCTTTTGAACTCTCCTAAGCGATGTGTTCGTTGTTTAGCATTAAAACAAATGCGTTGGTATGTCTAACACATAATTTACATGTGTAATGTGTCAAACACTGGATTATCAGACGTCTGGTATCAGACCATGGAGCTTTTGACAAAGATCGAATATCAAGGCACAAGTACCAACGAATGTGAGTCATTGTGAAGATGATAATTGTTTTTCAGGCCTATTCCATTCCGCCACCATGACGTCTTGAAACATCAGTTCGAATATATGGTAAAACAGATAAGCGTATCACATAAGGAAGTGAGTGTGTGTGTGTCTCATCCAATATACCTGTACTTGGCATCTCTGACAAAGATGAGAATATACCTGGAATGAGAAATCATGCCGGTAACACATATACTTAACAAATTTGTATATTGGGTTTTACAACCCGTACTCTCAAATTACACAGAACGTGATAATAAAGTTAAAACGCATAAAAAAGCTGTTCCAATAGCAAATCTAATACAATAATAATTATGCTTCAATCTTTTCACATTGGGTGAAATGTTACATCGGAACCCAAAGAAGTGTACTACGTAAGGTGTGTGTATAAGGGCGCCAATAAGATGGAAGCCGATGAGAAGATACTGTAGAATCCTAAGAACGTGTAAAAAGGAATGATAAAAAAAAAACTCATGAAAGTTGTGAGTTGTCCTGATGTAAAAGGGAGACTCACAAAACATATTTTAAAGAAATATCAGTAATTCGTGGCAATACTGACTATCATGTTAATCAAGTCTTGACGAGCCACTAAGCATTTCTATCTTATTACAAATAATTTTGTATAAAAACATGAAAGTAAATGTGGTTATTTAATGCTGATATTAAACACATACTAGCAAAACACAATCACATTAAAGAAATCAGAATAAACTTTCTGCCTCAAAGCTTTTCTGTTTCCACTTGAGACTGCTTGTACGCAAAGTATTGAAGAAAGGTGTAACAACCGCACTTTGTCGAAGTCAGGACTCGAACTTGGATTAATCTGCGCCGGAGTGACCGCTTTTCCAATTAAGCTACGCCGGCGAGTATCTGGGCAGCTTGATATCTAACTGTTTTACAGGGGAACCTCACAAAGACTTGAAGTAATTTATGGAATGCATAGTTGAAAATGAAATATTTCAACAGCTGGTAGAACACATGTTTTGAGGAGCACACATTGCTGTTCAGATGCAGGATTCATGTTCCTATTGAGATAGGAACATGAATCCTACATCTATCTGCAACGTGAACGACGAAATTGTATCTCCCTGGTCATCGAATGGATTAGTGTAATAATAAATGCAACGGAATATTTGCACTATGTTTAATTCATCTTAAATCAACGGAAGGTGCTGGTGTTGTATATACCAGTTTGCTGCTGTGGTAATCCCTCATTTACTTCTACAACAAGATTGGACATCAGTTGGAATGACTTCTTGCTCGTAACTAAAGATATGTACAAACACAAAAGCCGCCTTCTTTAGTATTACTAATGCTCAATGGTAAGATGAGCTTTAGCTTATTTCGTATACATTGGGGTTTCTTTTAATCTTTTGAAGAAGGTCTTAAGTGGAAATATTTTAGATATTTCAAAATTCTCTGTTTACGTCTTTCATTCGTAACATAAATCTTCAACTCAATTCTTGCTACGAAGTAAAATAAATATGGTAAAACTTTCAGTAAATCAGCCAGGAGAAACGAACATTCAATTTTCGGATCAGAATCTCATTTCAAAAACAGAACCTTTACAAATCCTATTCTGAATATAATACGGGAAACATGATATGTATATAGCAGTAAATAAGAAGAAATTTTTAATGTATGATATATTTTCAATGTATGATAATATTTTCAATGTACGGTAGGCACGTGTTTCATCGACGTTCTCATATTCTTCAGTTGAAAAGAAACAGAGATTGAGAGAGGGAGGGAGAGGAAAGATAGTAAAAGAGAGGAGATAACAATAGTTTCGTTTCCAACAGTTCGAAAACAAACTGTACCACATAAAAAATTTCGAAATTGAATTCGAGCTGTGTCGTTCAGCATGTAAGGAAAACATGCTTCATATGTATTACATGCGAGAATATGTTGAACACTTTTATGGAGTGAATAAACAGCATTTCTCTATGGATTTACTGTCAGGCACAGACATATGTGGAATGCAGGATTTCTTATAATCTCTTAATAGTAATTGAGCCTCAGGCAATACAATATTAAGTACTTTTAACTCATTTACATTTAGACAGTACCTCTTGTACAACACAATAGACTAAAATATGAATGGCAGAGAATTTTCCTGTGATCCTTGATGTCGAGAAAACTGTTCTCGCAACAATTCTGAGTTATTAAAGAAATCGGGGCCAGTACCCGAAAGACGTTCAACGAAAGATTAGAACTTAGTTAAATGTACGTATCCATGTACGGAGAATAAACTTTACAAAACCCCGTAACGGCGTTTTCCTTTAGACAATACTCAGCAACAACGTGTTACTGTGCCGGTGCTATGGTATAAAGCCTGAAGTGCAGGCGAAGCTTGTGCACGAATTCTCGCGCAAGATTACTGCCATTAAAGAAAAAGTAGGCAAAATCATAGTAGTATTTGGTGGTTGAACCACTTTTGGAATGTCCACCCACAAAAGTCTTTAAAATAAACTACCCAGTTACCCCGTTGGCGTAGTTTAATGGTAAAACAGTCGCTCCGGAGCTAAACCTTCCGGGTTCGGATCCCGGGGTCTCTTTACAAATGGGAGCTTGTGCCTGACGATACGCATAAAGTAAAGTTATCAGCCATAACATTTTCCAATCGTATTTGTAAATTAGTAAGTTGACGCTGTAAAGCTTTCAAAATAGCGATCGTGTCAGCAGGGGCTGGCATATTAAATTTGGAACTTGAGGAACTAGAGTGCTTGAAATCGAAGGAAAGGATTCGAAAGAAGAGCTCCAATTCATATGCGATGAAATCGGATTATGGATTATCTAGGCGCCATGCGCAACGTCCCGTTAGCCTGAACTCATTGGTAGAGCATGATTCACAGCGAGATCTGCAATTAAGTTTTCTGACTGATGTTTGACAGCATCGTCAGTAGCAAAATGGGAGTTTTGTAAACTCTTGAATAAACAAGATCGTTTGGTTTCCGTTGCTACAAAACTTACCTAAGTTTTAAGGTCTAAATACATTGAACAGAAAAATGTAAGAAACTGAAGTTTCAAAAACTTAATTAAAATACACATCTAAACATGGAAGTCAGAAAAAACACAAAGTAATAAAGGCAAAGTAATTCTGATTTATTTCGCATAATACATTTACAAGTCGGCTAATGTTTTTCAGTCGATTGTAGTGCTGTCTTGCATTTGAAACTATAAATAACTTTCAAAATTATAACAAAATGAAATTTTCAAATATCAACAATTTATTATAGTCAAAACTTTAATAATGCACCAATTTGATTTAAATTTGTTCATTTAGAACTTTTAATGTAACTCTGAAAGGCCGTTTGGCTTATTAAATTATTATTTTTCTATATTTAGACGATCTGACAGTAACCTTTTCCCCGCCTGCCGTTTGAACTATCAGACACATTAGCAAGGGCACATTCGTTCTTGGAAGTTTGTTAGGAAATTTCAGTACTTCGGTAAAACACAATCAAGACTTTGCAATGTAGCGCAAGTTGTGAGACAGCATCTAATCTACGTCGTAGTCATTATTATACTTCTCTACTTCTTTTCTTGCTGCACAACTACTTTTGCTTTTTATATCTTTTCATGTCTTTGACGCGACGTTTCTATCTCTTATTTTCTTCTTCGTGGAGTAGTGCACAAGTTTAGTGGTTATGTTAATGCATTAAAAGGGGTTTAGATTAGTAAAACATTACACCTCAAACAGCGAGTCAAAGTAAAACCCTTAACCACTGTAGAGAATCCCATAAATTCATGGACATCTACAGAATTACACTATAATGTTTAGTTTCCTTCAATAGATTGATTACGAAAGGATTTATGCTTGTAATGCACAAAACAAGGAAATATGATTTATGAAATGTGAACGAAAGCAAGAAATTATTTCCGTAAAATTATGGTAATATCACCAAAAATGAAATGCATGCGCTCAGCTTTTGACGTCTTTGATGATTACAAAATAAACACGCACGCTAAGGGTTCTGTACGAAACAACAAAAGCTACAGACAATAAAAACACTTTAAAATAAACCAAAAATCAAACAAATCCCGAAGTACAAAGACAATAGGAAAAATATGTACACACACCATGTAGCTCAAGTACATTTGTCGTTATGAATGAGCTCAGAATGTTTTATACGAATCCCAGTCCCTCATGATTTATTAACTTTGGTTGGGCTATTTATAATATAATTACACAAATAAATAATTTTAAAAAGGCGGAGAGTTTTTTCTCCAGGTAAACCTACCGCAGGGGAAAAATATTGCAAAATAATACGGGCGTTGATATAGACACAAACGTTCCTAAAATAGCTGCTTGCAGTTACAGAGACGGTATTGAAGTTTCTGTTGTACTTAAGCACATTTCTGCGCTCTTGTCGGTTACATCTTTTGGAAATAGGTTCAACAAGGAACGCCACATGGTTTTACTTTTAAAAAGATTTTTTTATTATTTTTTCAATATTATCAATCTAATAAGGCTTGTTGCAAGTTGTTCAACTTAGTGCTGACAGACATATTTTCACGATGCTCAAAAAAATAAAAGACAAAAAAATGTTAAATTATAATGCATTATATAATGGGCTTTTGTTCCTCAAACGAAAAGTACCACACTGTACAGGCGATTTAGGATTAACTTCCGAAACGAAATGGAATTACTGAATCAAACTTTAGGATTTGTTGTACACGCATAAAATTGCAGAAATCACCAGTTTTTATATTGTGCCCGCAGAATGTTGTACACGCATAAAATTGCAGAATGCACGATTAAGCATCATGATAAAATCTACACTATAAAAAAATTAAAACGAATGGAGCGTTTAATATATACATAACAAAAAAGGAAAATTACCAGATCGATCCTCATTTCAAATAATGGATTTTTCTACAGTAGCCAAACGTGACTGCCCTAATTATCGCTTAGTCTACGGAACACAAGTTTCTTTTTCTAGAATATACTATATTAATTATGGAACGATGCCATCATCAGAAACATACTAATAAACATGGTGAAAAAACATAACAGAAAGGAAAATAGTATAAGGAATGAGGAAGTACTTCCCACCAAAAAAAAAAAAAAACAGAGAAAATAGGCTGTCCAGATACCCGTCTGCGTAATGTAATCGGCAAAGCGGTAACTCTGGAGCTAAACGATCCAAATTTGAGTCTTGGACTCGACAAAGAGCGTTTGTTACAACGGGGCTAAAAAAATGGAAACAGTTTTTTAGTGTCATAAACACCTATATAACCAAACATAACAAAAAAAAAGTAATTCTTAACTCATAAATACTTAATTCAGTCACTTACCGCTCATTTTAGTAATTTACGGAGAAAACCTAAATTATCCTTAGATGAAAAAATTGAGTGGTTCGTCTCTTTTCTTCTCATAAAAGTCTCTAATGCCTCTCATTGAATTGCAGTAATTTCAAAAAAAGAAAGGTGACAACATCATCAAGCAATTCTCGGAAACCAATGCAGTTTTCTATGTATGAATGCCATGCTCGATTATACATAAATGATTGCACTATCAGAGCCACGAGTAATTTATTGAGGAAAAATAAACAAGGGATGCACAAGTACTTTGTCGGACAACCTCTATCATGGATACAAGATGTATTACAAGCCGACGGTAAAGCATTCAAGCTTCGTATGGTGTCCTGCGACGTCTGGCTGAATTTACTTCGAAACAGTGCTAGGGGTCCCAAAGTTAACTTTTAAGATGGTTGCACACATTTTCAATTGGCGAAAAACGCGGCGACTGGGCACGCCAGCAGAGTGTGGGAACTTTGCGCAGAAATACCTGTGACACCCTTGACGTGTGCGATCGAGGTTTATCCTGCTGGAAAATTGGGTTTAGGAAGCCTTGACACAAGGGGCCACACATGTGCCTGCAAGATAGCGTAAACATATATTGCTGCTCTGTCATTGTCCCTAGGATCATGATTGAGACTTCCTGCCATATGCGAATGTTGCCCAGAACATAACGGCCACTGGGGAGACGCGTGATAACAACAGAAATTTTAGGGTTCACGCGATAACCCCAGAGGGCCTTCAGATAAGAATCGTCATTTACACAACTGAAAGGAGCTTCACCGCTGAAGACTCCCCCCTGTTATATTACCATGGCAGTCCAGTGTCATCGTACACGACACCACTGAGAACGGACGTGACAATGGGCGGTTGTCAGTGGTAGCACAAGTACTGGCCACCATGAGACCAAATATGCTCCCGCGACCAGTCTGGAAACGGTACAGGCAGAAATGGGGACCTCGAAAAACAGGGTAATCTGCTTCTGGATGTACGATGAAGCAGGTAAAGATGTCCGGGCTTTTCACAAGATCAGACGGTCTTGTCAACTGCTGGTCTGTCGAGGGCATCCTGAGCCCGATCGGCCCAAACTGATAACATCACCTCCTCACGGGTCTAGTCAGAACGACCTAGGGGGTTTCGGCTAATTCTTCCAAGAAATCAGCTAGTTCCTCACAATCTAATAATGCGGCTCATTCTCAAATTTTGTTGCCTGAACGAATTTCCTTCGCTTACCTTTGAAAAGTATTTCCAGTGATCAAAAGCCATCCACAACAAAATTACAGACACGGCCTAGGAGTGTCTTTTGATACGGTACAACATGAAGCTCTGTTACGCTATCTGGTGGCCAGCCTAGGTCAAATCATGTCAAGACTTTAATCATTTGTACAACTTCTCAGACATATCTGCATGCCGAGGTTTTCACCAAAAGTGACAACTCCATCATGATGCGTGATTTTTTCCAAATGAAATCGCTACACAGTTCCAGTTATTTAAAATATGTGTGATAAAAATCATGCCACTATTGGAGCCCAGTAATTACCCTAATCACAATCATCCCGTTTCCACTCGCGATCCAGAGTGGTATTTCCCATAGAAGCCCATACCAACTACGTCAAATCTTTCCAAATTTTATGTCTGTATTAAGTCGTCTCTAGCTCCTTTTCCGCAAGCTAAACAGTTTCATGAAATCATAACGACGTGTCTGTAACCCACTGCATTGTACAACGGCCAACATCAAGGTGGATTTGCTTTGATAAATTATTCAAAAACTGCGTGATTTGTGCGCGTGTGGGCTAGTGGTCAGATCGTTCGTGAACTAAACGAAATACCCGTATTTAACTCCCAAGGAAGGCAAAAACTGGCATTTTTAGAGCGCTTGCAGCAGCGGAATCCATAATGACACAATTTATGTTTCTAACTAATGGTCTGTCTAAAAGATATGTTTTACATCAAACAGTTTCAATTTCTCTAATTTGTCGACAAATTCAAGATGCCACAACCCCTCGATGAATTGTGTTTCTCTTCTTCGAACCCTCTCCAAGTAATCCGTATTTTAACGAGATATGGTGATCAAAATTGCACAGCATATTCCAGGTGGCAACGCACTAGCATTCGATTTATCGGGAAAATAACCAACGTTTTTGTTATAACAAATAATATAGCTTTACAAAGACCTAAACTTTTTGTTACCTTTTCACAACTTGTAATGCAGTTGACCTCAAATTTAAAACCTTGTTAGTGGACTGAAAAAGTGCTGTCGTGTGATCAGCTTTCAGTCATCGGTTTTGAAAATGGTGAATCGTGGGTTATCCATCAAAACCAGGGTCAGCAGGTGTTGATTTACGTCTACGTTTGTACAACGTTGTGGTAAACTGTTACCCTCCGGCTATCCACAATTTGTTTTCGCCGCCCCCCTTCCCGTCTAGGTCAGAATGACTTAGTGATTACGGAGGCTAATATAATAACTTTGCTGTTCTATGCTCCTACTGCATGCTTTGCTTAATCTATACGAACATGCTTACTTTCCACATTCTTTTGATAAAAGTTAATTACTTGATCCCTAGTTGTTAACTAAACAACTGTAATCTTAATTACGATTAAAGCAAATATATATATCGAAACCGGAGAAACCATAGTATTTTTACCATGCAAAATAATATGAAGAGTTTAATTCCTTGTACTTGCGACTCTAAGTCTTTAATTTAGGTGACACTCTATATTTTAATCATGCAATATCAAATATCAGACGTTCCTCTCAAATACGAATAAACACAACTATCTATATGATCGAATATCTAGAGAGAGAGAAAATCTTCGTTGCCATAAACCACCACAATCAATTTTCGTGGAGTTTCGAAAGAGAAGAAATATGTGTTTCTGTTAACAGCTTTTACTTTCAGAGTCTTACCTGTTTTCCTTTTTCCTTGTCTAACGAAGGTTTGTTGTAAAGAAAAGCAATAAACCGAGGAAAAAAACTTTATCTGAATTAATGAGACAGAAAACAATGGATGGCCTAAATCACTATCCGAACCACTACCTCAATTATCTTGCTAACCACGCGCGTGGGATCTAGCTATTTCCTAAGTCATTTATCTAAATTTCCGTTCATTTATATCTCCATGCGCCGAAGAAAACAGGAGATGATGCACTTAAACGAATTTCAGAGCTAAATCTATTAGTAATAAAACTAATAGAAAGAAGGGTTCAGTGAAAACAGCCCTATCTCCCCTGACATTAAGGCATACTTTCCAATAAGGCTTCTGTTCTCACGCGGGAAAGATTTGAATTAATGATAAAAACACACGTTTAATTCATTTTATTGGTTCAATGTATTAGCTACTCTTGTAAGAATGCACCACTAATGAGGCGACACTTCATGTCATTCAGAATGAACAATAGCTAAAAAGTACCAAAATAAATCGCAATTTGTTTCAGTGTGTGTCTGTCTCGGGTTCATTTAAAATTGTCTGATTGCGCATTCAAATGTGAAATCTGTATCTATAAAACATAAAATCTCTCTGTCTTGTGTTTTCTATAGAAATATAGAAATATGTACTGTTTGACTCCGGCCCTAAATTGTGCATGCGGACTACTAGGACATTTAGGAAAACATAGGCTTCTTTAAAATTTCACCATCGTTTTCGTTCAGCCTTTTTTCGAACTTCTTTTCCTTAACTTGTACATACTATATTCCATTATGCTTTGCTTATTGAGAGTGAGTCCTGATAATTTCTTTGCTTTCAGTAGTAGTACAAGTCTTACACAAATACGCGGATACACAGGCAGGCTGGCTTTAAAGCCTACTATAAACCACGCTCCACGCTTCGTGACACTTTGGTCCGTGTGAAAGACCCGATCCTGATTGAAGAACCAGCAGGTGTGGTTTACCAAATACCGTGCAAGAACTGTGACAAAATATACACAGGCGAAACTAAAAGACCAATTTCGGTTCGCCTTAAAGAACATGCCCGTCCTGTCCAGCATAGGGATTTCAAATCCTTACTCGCTGAACGGAGCAATATGAACCCGACTTCGACTCCTTTAAACTACCGTATAAGAATGTCTCCAACAGAAGCAGTCGCCTGTTTCTTGAATCTTGGGAGACTTACAAGATAAGGGACAAGGCAACAAACCGTTCCAATCAGTTGCCAAGCTCGTACCGCCACTTGACGCGAGCAAACCCATTCAAAGTTTCCGATAGGCCATCACGGGTTTCCCCGTAACCTGGGAATTCCAAAGACATCGAGGTTTTCCCAAGATGATAGTATAAATACTGTCGTATAGCACCTTCTTCCTCATTTGCTTAATGAAGGCTATAGGTGATGGTCGAAACGTCGCGACTCTTGGCTGATTCCGCTTGCACGTTATCATCCAATTTGTAGCATCAGACCAATGACAAAACCTTAATCAACGACTGACCCCGGTCATTTCTTTTTTTTTTCTGATCTCTTACACAAGATTTTTGCTGACTTATTTTCTTTTCCGTGAATATGCACAGTTACGGGTAACTGGT
>JJRW01S0022141.1:9220-19321 GCA_001188405.1 Loxosceles reclusa
ACGGCGCACGTTGAAGGGGGTAAGAAAAATGCCCTCAGAGCTCCGGCCTTTTAAGTGGTGATGGGTGATTTCTCATCGTCTCCAAGAGGTTAAATTGGCTTTTTCCCGTTCTTTCTAAATACAAGAACCTATCTTATGTTTATGCGCCGGCTCACTTTGGAGCTTTCTCGGACGCTTAATTTTAGGGAAGGTTTTACCTTCTTTCAATCTTAAACGGACAGGTAACTTCCTGTGCGTTGAATTTAAATTTTGCCGGAGTAATTATCCGGAATCGCTTGTTTCAATCAGGAACCACCGGCACAGAGAACCTAATAAAAAAGGCCTCGCAACAGGGTTTGCTGGGGTTTTTAAAGTGCTCGTTTTGCGCCACGTAACTTGCGACGTCTCCCTCATCTACATTTCTGTTCAGGTGGGGTTAATCGATGAAGATTAGTACCGTGTTTCGCGTTGCGCCGAATGTTAAGCTCGAGGTTAGTAAGGGAAGGAATTAGTACATTACAAGAGTTCCCGACAGAATGAGAAGGAATCAGAGGATGTTGTGTGCATTAAATTTCTTTTTCTTTTTGAAATAAAACTAGAGCAGAGCTCGCGAGCAGAGATCATTCACCGTTAAGATGTCAAGGAGCTAAGACAAGTGGCTCTCGTCATGTCTTTAGAAGACGACATTGCAGTTCTTTTGATTAATTATACACCGGCTCCTCGACCGCACTGGCTTCCCAAATTTCTTCATGCGCCCTTGAGCGACACGCACTTTAGCGACTATTCTTCTTCTTCATCATCTTCTGTTTCTTCATTGTAAGACGAGGGCGACGAACCTGAAGTTATAACCGTGTTTGAGTTCACTCAGCAATTATGCTTATGATCAAGACGAACTCTCTGCCATTGAAAATTCACTACGCGACTTGGAACAGCCTCGTCCCGTGCCGCCTGACCTCCTACAAACTTTGCCTCGAAAACAAGCGACGAACGAAGACGGATCGTGCTCTATTTGTTTGGAAGATTACGCGCGTTCGCAAACTCTCATCGAACTTATTCTAAACATCGATTTCACGAAATTTGCTTGTTGCAATGGTCCAAAGAGCGAAACACGTGTCCTCTATCTCAAAATAAATTAAGTGTATGATGAAATTAACTTTCCGATCGATCCTGACCATTGTTACCTTGATATCAACCGCAGTAGAACTCATTCCCTTGGGGTACATGTTCTACTCGAACCACATTACAGCGGACGGAACAGTGTGACTTTACGTCGTCATCGCCGGTAACATAGCAGCACTTGGTTGAAGCGCAGTCACCTTCATTTTATCATGAACGTCGTAGATAAGCTTTTCGATTACGTTCGCGAGCACGACGCGAGCGTTTACGACGAGATCTTCACCATGATTTGACCCTACCCGTTGCACTCGATCCAAGATATTTTACAAAAGCATTTCGCGAAAAGCTTGACCTCCCTGGCGGCCATCAGCCGACACCCCGAAAACATTTCGCGGTTCCTCCTGGACTATGTGCGCATCGCTCGACGTCACTTTCAAGCGTCAAGCGGGAGAACCTTTGGGAATTTTGCTCACGTGTCGCATCACCAACCGATTCACGCAGCAGGTACTCGACGTTCGACACCTGAAAGTCGACGTTCGAACAAACGCCTCTTTGCAGCGACCTCCACGTTCAAATGTCGGCTTTCACCGACATGAACCACATCTTCGAAATCACCAAGAACAAGACTTACTCCCAGGTGCTGGTGACGAAGGAGTACGAGACCCTCATGAAAACGTACGGCGTGTGCTCGCCGCTCGTCAGCAACAAAGCCACCAAGTCCGACAACCGTACCGTTTACATCGACGGTCAAACGTTCATCGTGGACGCGTCGAGGACACCTTTCGCGTTTCATTGAGGGCACCTTTCGCGTTTCATTGAGGGCACCTTCCGCGTTCTCTACGAACGCAAAAACGCGCTCGATTACCTGCGGTGTCACATTCCCCTCACGAAGATAAAGGCGATCACGGACGTCAAGAACGTGTACCGCAAGTGCGGCATCTCTTGCTACTTTTTCAACTTTGTTCAAGTTCTCATGTACCAGTTTTTCAAGGAGACGCAACTGGACGCCCGCAACGACTTTGACATTGTCCGCGTGATCAAGTTTCAGTGATCGATGGGCGTTCCGCTGCCCATCAATCGCAACGGCCTGAAGCGAAACCTGCACCGGAGTCCCCTGGAGAAAATTTGTTTCGAAGCGGTCAAACTGAATTACGTCGACGAGTCAATCAAGAAGCGAGAGTACGCGGTGTCGGATTCGACGAGCAAAATCTATTTCGGCCAACGGTTTAACGAAGGCACGGGATACCACTTCGAAGCCGTCCTTAAGTAAGCGACATAAACACTCAAGATTACCTCGCTGTGTTGAGAGCGATACGAGACTACCTGGATCCGGAAACCGTTCGGCGACTGGAGAGTATGCTCCACCGCATCTCCCCGTTCGTCGCGAAGAACATTGACTTTTGGTTCAAGCGGGACGACGACATGTTGGGCTACCGTCGAGATTTCATTCGCGATGGATTCGATGACGTCGTGCACCAGTTGGTGCTGACATTTCTCCAATTCATCGGACTCCAAGTGGCCGGGGAAAAACTGAGACACGTGTTCTTGCAGCCGTTTTCGGACGAGATCTTTTATTGGCATTTCATTTACAAGTCGGTTGTGTGCTGCGTTCTCACGCTCGTTTACAACAAGAAGGAGTGGACGCTGCGCGATTACGCGCTCGTCGACGTGCCGTGGAGCAAACGGTGCCATTCGAGAATGCGTCGGGGCTCTCTTTGATCTGGACGTGCTGCCCACGGCTTTCGAGAAAGCCTTCCACGAAAAAACGGCGGTCACGCCTTACAACTGGGGTCCGCTGTACTGGAAGATGTTGCACGTGATGGCCGAGTGCATGGTGCATCGAGACGACGGAGACGAGAACGTAGTTTGGGCGAAGGACACGTGGTACTCGTTTTTGATTCGCAGTTTCCATCGATGTTTGTTTTGTCCGTTCTGTGCGTTGCACTACCAGTCCTTGGTGGAAAAATCTAAAGACCGATTAAACAATCATTCCGATTACCCTCAAGTGTGGTTTGACCTTCATAACGACGTCAACGTCTCACTAAAGAAAATGAAATTCGAAGATTTCAAAGCGGACAGAGCACGCTTGCGAAAGTTTATTAGTACTTGACGCGTATGGGACACATTTTGTATCGCATTTGGCGACATATCGACGTAGTGACGAGATACTCATGATTGTACTGCAAACTCGTGTCCTCTGCGATTTGGCCAGGCAGGGTCCACCAAACGAGGAGATACTTTTCCAAGAGCACGTCGTAAATGTTGATGGGATGTTTGACGAGGATCGGATCATACTCAAATAGCCCGCCGTAAGTGCCATCGTAAAGCGTAGGGTCGATAAGAACGAAATTGCCATGTTGAGAATCTCTCACAAACTCTGAACGACGAAGGCAGGAAACAGATTCTCGTAAACAGGAAACAGGCGTCTGACAGATTCTCGTAAGATAGATAAATCTCAGTCATCGATGTTACTCCTTCGAAGGCTGGAATAGAAATGAATAAATCTGTCTCTTCTCTTCGATACTGAAAAACAATTTTTTTAAATCAATGTATTTTTCCTGGAAGGAAATCATTTTCAGTTCAGCCTCATAGGAGAGCGGACGTATATTTTTTTGCTCCTCGTTAGAGATCGTCTTCTTTCTGTCTGAGTTCTTCAGTCTGAGAAAGGGTTTAGCTATTTGGATTCGAGATTATTAGTTTGAGATTTGGAAAATAAAAAGACAAAGCATGCTAAAAGAATCAAATTTATCCACGACGAGACATTTTCCCTCTTGATCGACAACAGTTAAAAAGGTACACTACTTGGGGGTTCACAATTATCTGTATTACAATGTTACAAGATTAAAACTCTATGACAGACCGAACACATTGCTGTAGCGCACATTTACTTATTTCCTTTATGTGCTTCTTGAAAGATTCTGTTTCTCCATTCGCCTTTCGTTTCTTCGCTTCTTTAGATTTTCGCTTAGATTCTGACTGGACCTCTGCTTTTTGCTTTGCGGTGCGGGAGAAGCACATACAATGGACGAAAGCGAAGCAGCAATTTCGTCGTCTGAGACTTCGGCTTTTTCGATCGGAAACAGTTCAAAGTTTCGGTAGGGAGGTAACTTGGCCACCAATTGCTCGAACGTCGCGGCTTGGCACGGCGTCTTATCGTATTGAATGCGCGTCCAGCGTGGATGACTAATGGAAACGTTCTTCTTTGTGCCCATGTATTCTGCGCCAACAATCTCCCACACTTGAGATTCGTACGGATCGGCCACGAAGAAATCAGGAACGAGAGATTTTTTCACTTTGAGCCACGAATGAACAGTGTCCCTTTTCTCCATGGGCAATTCCATTTGTAATTTTTTGATCGTAGCCTCATCTAACCTCGGTGCACTTTAGTCACCTTCGTTCCTTCGTTCATGCATCCCATCAGGAATTTCATTCTTTTCGTGTCGTCGTACGCATCCAACATGACGAGATCGACTCCGTCCGTTCAGTTTCCAACTTTTAACCATTCTCATTTGCCCGGTTCGTAAATGCTTTTTCAACCTTTAAAATCAGCATGACATTGTGATCCATGACTCGTTTCAGCTGATCGATGGTGTCGATGGGGAGTTAGGCGCTGAGTTGAACGAAAAGAGGAATTTCGGTCAAAATACTTTTCAGTATCGCTCGTCTTTCTTCCAAGGGTTTTTCTGTCACGTCGACGTCTTCCAGCAGCAAACAATCGACGATGACGTAAAAATACTTTGTGCGAAGCGTAGATAAATCAAGTCTCATTTCACCAGCACGGTGTCGATGATCAAATTGCCAACGTTCGAAAACACACGGGAAAGCAAAACGTCTAATTCGGACACTTTATAAGCTGCAACGGGTTTCAGATTTCGACCAAAGAATTGAAATTCGTTGCCTCGTTTGTGGATTTGAACTCGTTCGCCATTGTGCTTAAATTCTGCCAAAATACTGTTGGGACACGTTAAAAAAACGGATTTTCACACACGATGAGCTTTTGCAAGCATGGGTGACACGGAAAACATTAACTCTAATTCATTTATTTTCTCTTCGTGATTTATTACCGGGGAAGCAACGTGTTGATTGATGAAAGGCAAAGAGAAAAATGAAAGAGACTGATAAGAACCAAATTGTTAAAAAAAATTATGTTATTCTTTATTATATGGATTAGTTTATTTTTATCTGTCGTAAATGTATTTTTTTCTTTCTTTAAAAAAATGTTTTTTTTTTTTTCAATAACAAGCAATTTCTTATCAGATTTTTCATTCTTTTCTTTTTCTCTCATCGGTCAACACAACCTCTTTCAAATATTCGCATCGAGTCCGCACTTGACTGTATACGAAAGGGCACAAATTATAGGTATTCATGCTCAACAATTAGCTCCTCGTCTTGGCAGATCTCGCGCCTTGGAACAAGCCGCTCGAGAATTAAAAGAAGGAACTTTATCCACTGTCCACGTGAAAGGCTACCCATTAACGACGTGTTCGAAATACGTCCCGCCAATGAATTCCGACATGAAACAGTTGATGGAGGATGCCCGGTACCAATTTTTGAAACCGTTGTTTTACAACAAAGAAAAGAGAACCTTCATTGAAAAATGGATGCATTTGCTGTACCGCTTCGTCGAAATACCGGGATTTCAAAAATTTTCCCCGATTTTCCCGTCGTGCAGAAGATCGTGCGACATCCCAAGGGAGTTCTCGTCGTCCGCAACTACGAGCTGCTGCACCGCAAGTTGCGTAACGTGACCGTATTTTCCCTGTCTCTGTTCAAAGCTTGCTTTCAAGACGACTCCATTTCGTGTTCTTTGGCCGACATGATCGATTTGCTCATCACGTTACTTGGACGTCACTCAAGTGAAGGTGATCGGCTTCTTTGTAGAAGCCGATCACCTTCACTTGAATTGCAACAAGCAGTTTCCGGAAGTGTACGAAAAGCTCATCCAGCACACCGCCAAATTCGTCATTTACCAGCCTTCGTTGTTTCGCGCGTACACGAAATAAGAGAATAAATGGAAACTCTCAATTATTAGACGAAACTCATCCGCAACGACGATTTATATCACACCCTCGCTTTACTCGCGAACGGCAAAAGCGATTACGTGACCCTCTTCCAGTTGAAAAATAACCGCTTGAAGGTGGTCTCGTCCGGCCTTTACGCGGGCGACAACATGAATCACGTCCCAAAAATTAAAGAGAATTACTTTAAACGAGAAAAATTCGACGAAAGAACCAAACCCCCGTTCGTTCCGCGCGCAAACGTCGGAAGCGTCGCACCCCAGCTTTCAGTTCGTCCCATCGACATTGTTATCCGTCCCAAAGACACTCAAATGTGAAAGCGTGTCCCCTTCCAGATCGGCGGAGTAACGGAGAACGTGAGGCAACCGGGCGTTCCACGTCATGAGGTACTTGTAATTTAAAATGTACTTGACGCTTTTCAGGAAAGAATCGATCCGGAGAGCGGGAACGTACGTGTTGTCCGTGTCTTCGAGGTACAGGTAAATCCCCCTGTCGTCAATGAGAGCGCACGTGTTTTGCGGAAACGCTTGCACCAGCACGCGATTCGATCCCAATTGCCAGACCAGAGCCAGCTCATTGTACTTGGTTCGAAAAGAATAAAGCATTAAAAGCAGACTCATTAAAATGAAAATGAGTTTCATGTACATTGTTTTATTTCTAGGGTTTTTAGCAACCGTCGTCAATCTCTATTACTGGCCGGCAATACGTCGCATGGCGCGCCGGTACCGTGCGAAGAGGTTTCCGGCATCCGAAGATATCATCCACCGTGCCTTTTGTCCCGTATCCGGGTTCCAGTGTCTCGACCCGAATCAATGCGACTGCGAAGCGCTTTGCGGTTCCGGCTACGAAAAACATTTCGTCGACGACGACGTCTACATGGCCAACGTCAAACTGGAGAAGGGTTACTATTACTGTCTTCCGAAGCTCGAGTGCAACCTGAACACAACTCGGCCCGTGTACACGCTCGGCGGATGGACCTGTGTGCCCAGAAATCCCGAAATTTGGAATGGGCGAGGGAAACTCGCCACATGCTTCAGTCCTTTTGCCCAAAACAACGCCTTGAACGAGCTGTACGACCGCAAGGAAAACGCGGTCGTGAAAAAGGGACCCATCGATCCGTACGAAATGTTTCAAGGCCGCTTTCGGTACGCGTGTCAATGCAATTCCCTCGATCACATGCAAAACGCCATGATCAACGTGGAAGAGTTTCCTTTCGCTTGTTTCACGGACTCTTGCAAGCAGTTCGTCCCGATGGCCGGGTTCGTCGGGTGGAACAGTCACCGATGCGATTGCGGAGGCGGGTTCTTGAAGCACCTCGATCCCCAAGACGAAACGTCCCCGTTCGTGTCTTTCGGAAGCAAGAACCAGCCGGACCACTGGAATCACTACGTGCCTTGCATCGATCGCAACGATCGCACGACGACGGCGTTTCTTCTGTTACTGAGACACATGAGACACGGAGGCGGTGTCGTCGTCTGTAGTTTGGAAGTGATTTTGAAGAATTGCTTTTGTAAATCGTCCGACAAATAAAGCAAATCTTGTAATTTTTTCTTGTTGCTCGCAATCTGCTCGATAATCTCCTTGAGCTAAGTCTTGGAATGCGAGCCTCGTTGTAATTCACGCTTCATGTGAGATAAATCAATAATCATGTGAGCAAGTTTGAAATCAATCGTTTTAAAATGATCGGAAAGCTGTTGCAGGTCTAATTGCATCTGCTCCATGGCTCTGTCAGATATCGAATGAGGAAAAAAGAGAGAAAGGATTTGTTGTCTATAATTTTTTTTTCAGGATACTAGAGCGAGACGACCAGCAGCTGCTGTCAGAACGCATTTTGGTTTACTGTGAGAAGGACGTCTCTGAGATGAAGGCATTATGTCGGCAACCGTTCAACGCCAGCAGAGGAAATTCAAAAGCATTATTTCCAAATACAAAAAAGAAAGTCATCTGGATTTAACGGTAGCGCAGAGAATGCTAGAATTTTACAATGAAGAACTTCAGCGCGATCCTTCTTCAGCCATCGCTAAACGGAACATCACATCCCTTACGACTAAAATTCAAAAACTGGAACTGATGGAAAAGGACATACGGAACAATTACTACACGGTCGTTTCGGATTTCACTGATGCCGTGTGCAAAAAGCCAAGCATGAGTTTCGTCAAATTATCGCCCAGTCTTCATATTGCCGTGCTGAGTCAAACGCCACCCAATCACGTCATTTTGGACATACCCTTTGCTAATCCGAGCTTCCACGCCATTGTTGTGGCAAACGACGTCAGCGGCAACATCGCATCTTTGAACAACATTACTCCTTCGACAAGTTCCCCTGTAAACACCACACCGATCCTGGCTTCGTTCATGGAACAATCGCTACGAATCCTGCTGCCAATTATTGACTGGTGACGTATCAGGACGAAATGGCCATCATGGATCCGGGTCCAGCTCAGACAAGATACCAGCAAACTCCTCCTTTCACCGATCGTTCTCGCGCCGCTACAGACGACAAAAGCAAGTGCATCGTGTGCCTGCAGCGTGAAAGAGACAGACCCATTGTTCCTTGTTTGCACGTGGTGTGCTGCAACGTTTGCCTGGAAGAATGCATGTTCCAAAACAGCGAGTGCCCCTTGTGCCGAAAGGACATTGTGAGAGTCATTAAGATTATTCAAAATTAATTTGCCTGTGCATCTTCTGTATGGGATTCATTAAGATTTGCCTGTGCATCTCCTGTACCAAAAAAGAATAAAATTCTTTTAGTAATTAAGAGAATGTCTTGGAATACTTGGCGGCTTTGGACGCCAACGCTTACGGTCAGGGGCTCGTCATTCAGAACGGTTTGAGCGAGAAACATGTAAAGAACAAGAAACAAGAGTCGTCGCTTCGCCACGTTTATTATCACACAATCGTCACGTCCGTGTTTCTGATGCTGGGCTTGTGTTTCTTGGAGCACTTGCACTACGTGGTCGTCGGTTACTTGTACTTCATATTTTTCTATAATGAAATAAAGATTGCAGAATGAATTTCTCCAAATTCGAACCTTTCGGTATATTCGTGCTGGTGTTTTGCCTCGCGTACGCCATCGGCGTCCTCATCGGCGTACCAGGGAGGTTTCAAGTTTCATTTCTTCGTGATGAGACCCGTTGTGTTTATGGCCCTTTTGTCGATCACCATGCAAAAATATCTCATCCACAAGTATACGTGCGAGAAAATGAATCAGCTGGTGGGTTTCATACAGAAGAACCGCTAAACGAACATCACGTCAAAAGTGACGTCATCGTCGTTTCTCAAGCGGACGCAGTCTCCGGGGAGGAAGCCGAACAGCTCGTAGTAGCCCCAGAGGTTCCTGAACGACGCCGTGACCGGGTTCGATAGAGAGGTCTTGCACGACGGCCATGAACATTTTGAGGGGCATGTTGACGATCGCTTGCCGAGCTGCCGTCGTCCAGGAACGTCACGAGGAAGGAGGTTTCTTTCTTGCAGTAGACGGCCTCGACCCGCGCGGGACGCACGAGATGCCGCGTCACGATGTCGCAGTACACGTTCATATTAAGAATGAACACTTCGGCCGAGATAATCGAGACGTTGTGCACGGAACCTTCAGATTTGCGACACTTGTTTTACGAATCGCTGCCCCTTCCGGACACCACCAAGACATATTTGGAAAACGCGTTTGCGGAAAAGTACCCGGATTTTATGGGCGGTATGCCCGCGTTCGTGAAGCAGAATTTCCCCAACAACGCCAACTATCGCGAGGACCCCAACGATCCTTGCGCGGGGCAAGACGTGTTCCATCCTTCGACGCGATCGTTCCTCGCTCCGAAAGTAGTTCCGCAGAGGCGGCTGTACAATCCGCGAATCGGGCCCACTCGCAATGACAGTAACCTCTGCACGTTCAATTTAAAGACAAATACAAATACAAATACAAAGTCGGCAACAGGCAAAAGCCCACCACGGCCGACCGCTTCAAAAATATAGAAAACCGCGGAGAACCTCC
>JJRW01S0022176.1:21564-31880 GCA_001188405.1 Loxosceles reclusa
AAAAAGCTGGGAAAATATCAGAAACCACTTGCAGAAGCAAAAGTTCACTTTATGTTGTTAAATAAGCTTAAAACAAGTTGATTAAAATTAGAAATACAGAGAAAAAAATTTAAAATCATGGAGCGCAAGAAAGCACATCTTATCACTAACACGACGTGGCGTGAATCTCAACATTCATGGACTCCATGTACCCATACAGAGATGGGGTTTTCCAGGTTGAGAATGCATGATATCACTGCGCCAAAATCGTTCGTGATTGGTTTGACGAACATTCTGCAGAATTCCAGCGAATGATGCGACCACCTAAGTCGCCAGACATGGACCCCATGGAGCATACTTGGCATATGTTCGAACAGCCGTTCATGCGAAACATCCTGTCTCTGCAACTCTTCCGCAATTATGGACGGCTATACAGACAACATGGCTGAATATTTCGTCAGGGGACTTTAGACAACTAGTTGACTCAATGCCACTTCCAGCTGCTGCACTTTGCCCGTCTAAAGGTGGTCCGACACGATATTAGGGGTACCCCATGACTTTTGGCCCTTTGGTATATGATAACGTGAGTGACTAAATAAAAGAACAAATGAGTCCGGAGTCCGTTAAGGGAGCCAATCATATTTTTCAAGGTTTGAGAACTAGCTTTTTTGTCTGTTACACATATCCTTATATATATTATCGTAAAGCAGGAAGGGGTGTGGTGTCAGATTACTGCCCTTTCTTATGTCCCTGTAGATGAGGGTTTGCAGTGACCTAGTGAATTCTTTTGATTCTAGTAGAGACTCAACTAGCAGTGCGATTATTTCGCAGTCCAACTGGTTATCGGTACTTTTCGGTAATTTCGTTATTAGTTGTTATCATTGGTAGTTCAGTTACTTAATCAATTCTGACTTAATCCGCGAATTATTACATAACAGCAAACTTAGATGATAAATCTGAAATCACTTACCCTTTGCTGTTGAAGATGCATCTCATAGTGACAAAGTTGTTGTCTAGTGCTGTTTGGACTGCTTGAATAAATTATTCTGCTTATTGATAGAATTTAGAATAGCAGCCATGGTCGTGACACACGGCTGTCGTGGGCAGCCTTTGTACCTTTTTTTGAATTTTCTGACAATGTTTTGTCTGGTTCACTGCTGTGTGAAACGGATGGCAACAAGGCGAATTTGCCTTGATAAGCGATTGCTGAGCGATAAGCGATCAAAGAAGTTTTACCGCTTATGGAAAACAAATTCCACAAGAGTTTATTGCCAGAAAGAAATCAGTTGGTTTATAAGGCCATTTGAATTACCTGATGAAATACAGAGAAACGAAGATTCGCATGCTGTTGGATCGCTGCTGCTTTGGAAATGCCTGTTTGAATGTCGATCGTTCTGTGGTCAGCCGCATGTGCAGCAGTTTCTAATGCAAGCAGCTTCACGAGGGCACAGCCTGTGGCAGCGACAGTGTCAGATGAACCATTATGTGTGGCTATGTGCTTGACAGTACAGAACAAGTACGCCAATTCACTTGAGATCTGTGCTTGTTACAACAGAACGGATAATATCATCGCCCACGAGATGCGGCAGGATACATGAAGGAGGCTTGTATGCCAAATGACCCTTATTGTGTGTGACACAAACTGCGCGTTACTTGAGGTAGCGTTTGACTTCGGTATGGACACGTGTTCACTGGTAGCAAGATCGCTGAAGATCAGTACTTTTTACTGAGTAGTACTCTTTACTCAGTACTCTTTACTAAAGAGTGACTCTCAACGTCTTTACTGAGTAGTACTCTTTAATACAGAGTGACTCTCGACGAGTGTACATCTGGAGACAGTCAGGTGGTGTGGTACTTATCTTTATCCCCCTCATATTAGTAGAGAGAACATATATGGTAGAGGCAATGTCATGGTCTAGGGCGGAATATCATTAGGACACATGCGTGTACTACCTCATTGAATTCTGAATGCTCAACGCTATGCGGGTGATAATTCATTGATCCATTGTGCGACCCTACGCAGGCACAATTGACCCAGGTTTCCTTCAACAAGCAGATACTGTGAGGTCACACACAGAATGCCTCGTCCAGCAGTACCTTGTGGAGCAGGCAATTGCCCATATGCAGTAGCCAGCATGTTTTCCTGACTTGAACTCCATAGAGCATGTCAGAGGCACTCTAGGGAGACGTATTTGAGTGTTTCATCATTCTCTGTGAAACCTTCAGCGCCTCCTGTTTGTTATGCGGCAGCTATAAAGACCTGGATAAATTTTCTTCGCATTGTTAAAAGCTGTCGGGCATGCATAGTTAAATTAATCCAAACAGTTATTTATCAGAATTTTCCTTGAATCAATGGCGAATCAGTTTGTGACTACTTACATGTTTTCACAGGACAACAGCATTGTTTTGCTTTATATATTGTTTGAATGATATGCGCTTCTTATCGAGTTACATCTTGAATTCATGCATTTAGTTATTACTTTGAATTTTATTTTATACTTTGTTTTATTGAATTCGTTTTTGTTTCAATAAAAAATTGCTTGTTTTTTAACTGAATCGAGAATTAAGAATTTAAGTTACGATATTGCTACAGGTGACTGGTCATTAAAATAATTAAAGAAATAAACAAACTAAACTTGTCACAATGGCAAATCAAACAGAACTAAAGCACAAATAAGAACGTGAAATCCAAATTTAGGGATATGAGCAAGTTTATTACAACATTAAACAAAAGAAAATAATGATAAACCAATATTAAGAAATGACCTGATGAATTTACAATTAAAAAATCTTACAATCTCTGGATTTTACACTGAATGAAAAACATAAAATTTAATACACAATTATATGCATAATTAATCAGGAACACAACCGGTTAAAATTACACTTTACACACACACACACACAAAAAAGGCCATTTTACATTACTTTCATTGCCGATAATTAAATTTACAACTCGACCTTATACTTATCCCGACCGCATGCTCCGACACACAATCCAATCTCACCCGTTAAGAGGACGAAATAAGGCAATTACTCGCCCTTCCATCGTCAATCCCAGAAACAGCTTCAAATTTTCAAGAAGTGAGCAAAAATCTGTAGATTGCGAAGTAATCACAAGCCTCCCTTTTTCGCTGCACAAATATCCGCATTTCCACTTTTACTTGACGAAAACCTTGCTCTATAAATCGCTGTCAAACCAAACTTCGACCATAACTCAAAACACTCGCCCGTAAGATAACCGAACGACACGTCGTCCACAACAAAACAGCGAAAAGTGCACAATTTACATGCCAGCATCTCTTTTAAGCGGCAGTAGAAATTTCTCGAACCTCGGAGAAATAACGCAACATTCCCACACTGCATGTCTCTCCAGATCATTCGATCTCCCTCCCCCACTTCCACATGCGGAGCATAACTTTCCTTTTTTTATTCTGAGCTGACATAAAAGCAAAACAGTTGATCTTATTTGCTTTCTCCTCTCTATGTTCTAACAGATAACGTTAGCAGCACTGAGCGTAAATGCGCTATACTGCCGTCCCCTTAGCTTTCCGCTCGTCCCAACCAGACATCACGTTCGCGTATGCAATTTACATCACAATACATTTCACAATTGGACATATTTTACAGAGTCAAATTTCAAATTGGCAAATTTCAATATTCAGATTACCAAGTTCAAAACAGAAATCGACAAATTCCAACATTCAGATTAACAAATTCAACATTTAAATTAGCAAACTTCAAAATTAACACAAACAAATTGAAAAATTGAAATCAGCAAATTGCAAAATTAAAATTATCAAATTTAAAAACAGTGCATATTGCGAACTTACACAATGTAGTATTTACATCAACATAAAAATTTCCATAACAACACATTAAAGACACAATTAATAGAATAAAAAAAATAAATTTGACGTAGAGAAATTTCGTCATGGACTGCCCCTATAGGGCGCTAGTCTGTCAACTCTGAACTTAGAATGAAGAGTCAGTCCGACTCTGTAAACCTTTAGGCGCTTGGTGACCGTGTACACTCCAGTCCAATGTCTCTGCAACTTCGGCAAAAGTCCTTTCTTTCGTTGTGGGTTGAAGGTGACCAAGCCACACTTGGTCACCTTCCTGGAACACAGTCGTGGGGCCCTTGAGGTCGTACCTCGTTTTCATTTGATATGTAACCACTCAGATGAGGTCTCTGGCCAGTTGATGTACATGCTCCAGCCTACTTTGGAGTTGTTGCACATAGTCACTGACTGGAGTCACTTCGCGGGGCCACCTGTGGTACAGATCACACAGCAAACGTAGATCTCGTCCAAATAGCACTTGAGCTGGTGTTATGCTGGTTGTTTCATGCGCAGCACTTCAGTACGACAACAAAAATAGTGGTATGCTTAAGTCTCAGTCGCGCTGATCTTGAGTGACGAACATTGAGAGATGTTGGGTAAGGGTTCTGTTGAAGCATTCCACCATGCCGTCGGACTGAGGATGTAGCGGTGTTGTCCAGGTACAGTTGATCTCTAGTAGAGAGCATATTTTTTGAAATACGGCCCATTCGAAGTTTCTGCCTTGGTCAGAATGCAGCTGCATGGAAACTCTGTAACGGCTTACCCACGTATACACTAGGGCTTCTTTTAATGTGACTGCCTCCAGATCCGGGGGTGGAATAACTTTAGGCCACTTCGAGAAGTAATGCATTATCAGAAGCAAGTATTTTTTCCACCTTCGGTTCCTGGAAACGGCCCGATTATGTCGATGGCAATCATCTCAAAGGGCGCTCCAACATTATAAAGCCTCATACTTCCTCGGCTTCTGGTTTTAGGCTTTTTCTTAGATGCGCAACTGTCACACTGCTTGCACCATTTCTCTACAGCTTCTCGACAACTTGCCTGATAGAAGCGCTCACAAACTTTCTCCAGCATCTTGTTAATGCCATAGTTGCCACCAGTAGACGAACTGTACAACTCCATTAGTATATCTTCGACTTTGCTTCGTGGCAGTATTAACTGCAATCTGATGGAATTTCTGTCAGCACTGACCCATTTCTGGTACAAGATCTCGTCTTGCAACACCAATGAGTTCCACTGCGCCCAATAGTTCTTCGTACCGGAAGAGTAAGAAGAAACCTCTTGCCATCCAGGATGCTCTCCAATGGCGATCTTTTTCCAAGAAATTACTAGCCTCTTGGTCCTTGTTGTGCCTTTTGGATGTCCGGCAATGGTTCTTCTTCCGCAGCTGGACCTGCGCTGATCTCAAGTGTACACTGAAGCCAAACTTTGCTTCATATTTCACTCTAATGTATGATGAAACAACAAATTCAGCTAATAGAAAGGAATTACAGACAGTTGTTCGATATTGGTCAAAGAATCAAAATAGAGTTATTTCTCAACACCTTGAAATTTTTTCTTGGTACAGCAATAGCTAAAATTCTTTACAACAAAATTAAACCAGCAATGGACAGTGCCAAACTCCCTTGTTATAATCTGCTGATGCTTGGAAATTATGGTCCAAATGTTAATAAAAAAAGTTCACCATTTGATGAATTGAAGAGCTTAAGCTGGTTTGTGGCAGAAATTTAGTTAATATCAGGAACATGTAATTTACATATTGTGCATAATGCATATCAGAAAGGTTTAGATGTACTAGGAGAAGATTCTGCTAGCAACTTGGTTTTTGCAGTTTATAATTTTTTTAATGGGTGGCCTTCATGATGTAATGAATTTACAGGATTACAGAATGAGGAAAATGTTCTTCATCGTAGATTTATAAAGCATACTTCATCAAGATGGTTGACTTTTGAGGCAGCTGCTTTACGGTTACTAGAACAGTGGCTAGCTATTTATAGCATACTGCTTTAAACATATACCAATAAAAAATTCCAAACTAATAGAAAGCAACAGCTGTCAAAATATCATTAATTTACTTGAGAAAACAGCTGTAAAAGCAGAATGACATTTTTCATGATCCAGTGCCCAGATTTTTTTATCATTTTGTAGAAATTTTTCAGAAGAATGAACCTTTAGTTCACATTCTTTACAAAGAACTCAACACTTTGGTACAAGTTTTTATGGGTAGAGTGTGTACAAAGTCATTTCTGAAGGAAAAGCATTTTGATCCTGAAAGCCTTCTTGAAGATAGTAACCTTTAGACCACTCAGGAAATTGTAGTGTTGAAGTCACTAATGAATTGGAAAACATGAGAGAAAAAGAAAGTGTATTTTCTGAAAGCAGCTAGGGATCATTATGTTGTAGCATGCTGACATTTGCTCCAAAAAACATCCATGTCATTATCTTCAAATTTTCTAAAGCATTTACTTTGCCTATACCCAGAACAAAGAGCTATAAACCATAGCTGTGAAGATATTGTTGCAGTTTCCCGAGCATTCTTGATGAATGGAAGCTGTCACAGCTTGAAATTGAAATTTCTGAAAGTGAGAAAAGGAAAGATGTGTACTGGAACCAGTTATTCATTTAAAAAAATAGTTTAGGTAAAATCAAATATCCGATTATAATAATGAAAGTTGTGAAAGCTGCATTAATTATCTCACATTGAAATGCAGAAGTATAAAGAGGATTTTTATCATATGGTTGAGTATTAACAGATGAAGGGGCATGTATGTCTGAGAGGGTACTAGACAGTATTTTAATTGTGAAAAGTGACATGTCTGCATTCAACAATAAGCCAGAATTAGTTCCAATTACAAAAGACTTGTTAGCTTATGCTCATAGAGCTCACGGTATAAAAATTTAGAGAGCAGAAGAGTATTAGGGAGGAGGAAGAAAGTAAAAAGAGGGAGATTTCTGAAGAAAAGTCAAAACAACAGGAAAATGGAATTCTTCAAACAGAAGAAAAACATTGAAGTATGTGGGAAAAGAAATAGAACATAAAAGAGGACAAGAAACAATGAAGTGCGAAACAGGCGATGCATTATTTCAAGAAGCAACTGAACACCTTAAGAGTGGGGTATTGCTTAAAAACATGCATGAAATATAGCTTGCTGAAGCTATGTTACAAGGGGCTAAAACTGTTCATGCAGAAGAAGCGAAAAAAAATGAAGCAGATGTTTTTCAGAAAACATTAGAAAAAAGAGTCTTCATTAATTAGTGACTTCATCTGTAAAAAAAACAAAACAAAGAACAATTAAGAAGTATGATTTCTGATTTATTTTCTGATGGGGGTTTTCTTAACGAAGATTTCAAACTGTGAGTTGTGTTTTTGTGTTTCTTTTGTGACATTAATAAATCAGTGAAAAATGTTATATGTAACTAATTTAATGATAATTGAAATAGATCATGTACATGTGATGAATAATTTTGTTGTAACATGCAGCTGCTTGGTCAATATTTTCTCATTTTTGTTTCCCCTCCTTGTCAGTATTTTGTCATTTTTTTTCCTGAAAAAGTCATTATTTTCATTAATTTTGAACCTTGCACTCGGTCTTAACCCTGCGACTTATAATTCAGCAATATTTTGCTCCTGTGTGTCTATGCTTTCACTTGATTCATTATTTACATTGATCGTCTTTGTAGGCTTAATATTTTTTATGTTCCACTGTGACCTTTCTCAAGCAAATGAAAGAGAGGATATTAGGCACCAGTATGTATACGAATATTGTAGGAAAACCCAGGTGTTTGTCGGGAAATTCCTAACTTAGGAAAAAACCAGGTGTATGTCAAGTAATTTCTAACTGTGAGTAAACCCAGGTATTGGTGAGATTTCCAGTGCTTAGGAGCACAGTCAATGTGTTGTGGAACATTCTTGTACTGGATGTCGCTACGAGTTGGTCAACTGCTTGGAGCAATTTGTTGCCTCATTTCTGATCTACACGGAAGTACTTTCAGCTGAGACTTTTAAATTCTTCTGAAGGAAATACTATAGATACAAAAGTTAATTTGGCCGTGTTATTCCTGAAATATGAGTCTTCAACAGCAAAATTTCACCTATTGGCATCTTGGCAGAGACTTTGCCATAATTCTAGATTTGTTATTATAGATGCAATTAATTTTAGTGACTTGGAGAATAATGCTTTTTGTTCTGTGCACGTTTATAACCCTGCCATGAATAATGTGTTGAAATTATTAATCATAATCGTTTTCTCAACATTTGTCTTTACCAGCATTTATAGTTTGGCTACAGTAAACTTCTTGTTTTCTTTTTCTTCTGTTTATGTTTTTTGAAAATAGTTTTAATTTTGGAACAGTATTAAACACAGTTTTCTTTCATCTATTCATTCTTAATTTGTGTTTGAAGCTTCCACCTTCCTTTATTGTGTTTAATAATTTCAGCATAATGGGGAAAATTGACCTTGTTTAGTGGTTATCTGTAGTGCGACATCATTAACCATGTATGTATCTATAATGGAATTCCTGAAGTTCTTACGTTTTCGCAGAAAGTCAATAGTTTTCTCACTGTGCCTCTATACAGGAGAGACATCACATTATCCTGTTCTTCATTTATCGAAACCAAAGTTGGTTTCAGCACAAATGAGTTGTTCTCATCGAACAAAAAAATTACGTTGTCATTTATTGTTGTCTTGCTCTGTTGAAAGAGGTTATTTTACAGTAGTGTCTATGGAAATATTCTGGAATATTTTATATTGAATTAGAGGAAATATACATTTTTCAAGTGCACACACAATTCGATCTTTAAAACTTAATAAAATTGCATTTATTTCTCACACTTGTTGAAATCTGCGTTTAAATGTACATAATCTTTTCCTCACAATATAGCTGGAAGAGGGCAAAAATGGACCCTAGACATGTGCCTAATTTGCCTTAGCAAAGACCCGGCCCTGTCTGAAATACATATGCCAAAAAGACATTGCATGATGATCTCCTAAGTGAGTGCACCTGTATCGTTGCTCATTTATTAGTTTGGTATGTGGTTGGTGAATTGGTGATTAACAAATTGTGATGGTATGGTGGCTCATAATCACAATCCCTGAAACAACATGGTTTGCAGCCTGCTGACATGTCACTATTGGAAATATTTCTCAAATGTAATGCAAGTGTGGTCAAATAATGAACTGCTGCCCCTGTGTGTTGACTGCAGTTCATTGATGCCAGAAGCCAGCAAATGCTTTCACACATTGTTCATAGTGAACTCGGAGCCACAGTTCAATAGATCACATGGTATTACAGGACTGGTGATCAAGGCAATGTTTCACAGTGCACAGTTCTGTGTATGGTGCTACGTAGCTGTAAAACCACTCTTATTAGTGACAGTGCAGGAAATGGGCACGAAATCATCGACATTGGACCATGGATAATTGGAAAAAGTTCACTGATATGGCAGATACTTGTCACATTAAATAAACAACTGAGCATGTATATACTGGTTATTATCAGAGGCTGTGGCACTCGTGGATATACTGTTGGGCAGATGCAGGCTAGTGTAGATGTGTTGATGTGGTTGCTGTTTTCATTCAACACTTTATAATTCCCATTATTCCAGTATAACAATTCTTGACAGTTGTCAAGTATATAAACATTGCTGTGGACAGAGTTCTACTATTCATGTCAAATGTGTTCTCTGCCAGTGGTGGCCAGTTCCAAAAGAGGACAATGTGTCACACCAAACAGCCAAGATCTCCAAGGAACTTCTCGATGGTGAAGTTAATTTAATACCCTGGCATCCAAATTCATTGCACAAGACCTAATTGAACATCTGTGATTTGAATTGGAAAAACGTGTCTAGGCTTCATCCCCACTATCTTGAAATGTATGGGCATGGGAGTTGCTGCTGTTGGGAATACGGTACCAGATCTGTAAGATATTTATCTTCATCTCATTGAATCGATGCCTTGAAGAGCAGTTGCTGTTTTGTGTGCTACTGAGGTCCTACTTAGTATTTTTTTGTGGCTCTATCTCAGGTATATACAGTGCTGGAATTTTCATTGACCCTTTAATTTGTGCATTATTTTTATTTCTTTTTCAGCAACTTTTTATTTTATTTTGTTCTTAAACAGTTGATTAAATATCATTTGTAAGTAAACTGCATGTATTTTTTTCCATGTTTTTGCATTTTAAGCTTGAAAGCTGAATTAGCAGCGAAAATGAAGAAACGAAAGAAGCATAGAAAAATGAAGGTACAAGGGAATTTTGATGCTGGATCGGGGATTAACCCCATAATAACTGATGAAGAAGATATTGAAGATGAAGCAGAAATTTTGAAGGAAAAAGAAGAAATGCTTAAAAAGGAAAAAGCTATTATTCTAAGTGATGAACACATGATTGCTGAAGTAAGTGTACCACACTCTTCTTTATTCATCTTACAAATGAACTTTATCATAATATTCAATATAACAATAGTTTTTTTTGTCATTATTATGGGCTTTATTTATA
>JJRW01S0022186.1:5841-17202 GCA_001188405.1 Loxosceles reclusa
GAAAAAGGCTGTGTAATACTTTAAAGAATGGCGAAAAAACATTCAGTTGTTTTCGACATCGAACAGTGGGAACAATTTTGAGGAGAGAGAGAGACCATCTTGAGACACAGTACATAAGTCGCCAATGGCTTGGTAAAAAGGCGAGCAGATGGAAAATTAAAACAAAAAGACTGAAACTTAGGAGAAGGAATATCTTTAGGGGAGAGATAAGAGAAAGAGGGATAATAAGAGTAATTAATCCCAATAGAATGTTGTTTGTTTAGTCAAGCATATTATGGATAGAGGAAACGAGGTCTCTTAAAGAAATAAAATGACGAGGGGTGAAAACGTGGAGAGAAAAGACAGACAGAAAGAGAGAGAGAGAAATATTGCGGGGTTGAAGAATCAACCAGCTCGTTGATACAAATATTGCTGTGTCCTAGTGAGAGACAAATGTTATGGTTTCAACTTGACAATAAAGATCGGAGACATTTTGATGAATATAGAAGGGAATAATGCAGAATTTTGGAGATATATTTTCAGGAGTCATAAGAACGGAAATGCTCTCAGAGAGAATAAGGGGAGTTATCAAGTAACCTATAGAGAGCAAAGTAAGGGGTAAGTGTTTCAGCAGAAGAAATAGAAGTAAATGTGGCGAGAGAATATTGGAAGCTCTTTTTTAGAGAATATAGGAATTACATGTTGAAATTACCAGATATGTGGGTCTGTTGGAGTCCATGATAGTAAAAGGAATGAAGGGTCAAAGTTGATAAATGGATAAAAAGAATGGGATTATAAAGATCAGAGGGGCGAGTTGGGTTCTGAAGGGGAAAGATTCCGATAGGAAAAAAAAGAGAGAGATGGAATATTGTATGAGTATCAGATCACGTGACTGTGGGGAGTATGTAAAGAAAGAGGCTACAAAAATTAAGTTGGAGAAAGGGAGAAAGAAGGATAAATTTGGACACCAGGAAGTTTATGATTAATTCGAGAGAGAGAGACGGAAAGAGAAAGGGAGAGCGAGGGAGAGAAACAGAGAGAGGGGGGGAGGAAGAGAGAAACGAGGAGAGAGAGAGCAACGGAGAGAAGAGAGAGAGAGTAAGATATTCCCGAATGAAAAGATAACAAAGTAATTTACCACCAAGGGCAAGTTTAGTAAATAGGCGCAGAGCAAATAATTCTAACCTATTGGATTGCCAGTATTCACCTGATACTTCACGAAGCAAAGGTTTGGGAGAAAATAGTGAAAGACCCAGTATTCGGATAGGACCTTTCTCGTAAAAGATTGCTTGGATCGTTTGAAGTTTAATACCAAAAGGTCCTGTGAAAACCATGCTGTGCCAAGCACAAGGTGAACACGGAACACCACATGGCTGGAGCACCTCGGGGACGCCACGTCCCTCCCTGTATTCGCCAAAAACATGAGCCCCTGAGAGGTTTTCATAAAAGCGCATCTACACCACGAAGAAACTATTAAGGAGCACTGAAAGGGATGGGACACTAAATTCTAAGGCTGGGCGAAAAGTGCAATTTAAAATCCGAAGAAGTCTGTTGGGTTTTTCCCCAGTGATTACAAGTACGGCGGAAAGCAGTGAGATGCCGAGAGATTTTCTGTTTGAAAAAAAAGGAAGTGAGATTTGAGTATGAAGAGGAGAAGTGGGTACCGAGAATGTTAATTGCGGAAGATTAAGGAACAGAAATAGAAGGGATAATATGAATCAAAGGATATTTGTTTCCGAGGCGTGAAAAAAAATCAATGAACTGGCATTTGGATGGAGAAATAGTGAAGCTCCAAGTTTGCGCAGAACGATAAAGTACTTAAAGTGTATTGCATATGTTGGGTGATGATTGAAAAACAGGAGTTGACGCGAGGGAGGAAAATGTTCTCTACATAACTGAAACACTGAGCACCAGAGAGGAAAGAGATCAAAAATATCATGAATGTAAAGAAACAAAGAATAGGTGAGAGAAACAAAACCTTGAGGAAGTCTTGCATCAGAAGAAAAGGTATCGGATCGGAAATTGGAATCCGAAAACTGGAAGGGTCGTGACAAGAGAAAAAGAAAGAATCCAATATTTACGGAGTGCTAGCCAATTCGTAAAAGAAAGGATTTATGAAGAAATCCGTCGATCTCTAATCGTGATTCTAGGTCTAATGAAGGTTAATGGAAATGAGGTGGGTGTATATATTGCTCATTATATTTATGCCAGAGAATATGTGACCTTAAGAGGGAGAGTCGGAAATTGTTATATGATGGTTAAGGAAGAATCCGATTTAGTAAGAGGAAGGAGATAATAGAAAGTTACATGTATGTCATAAGACGATTTAAAAGCATTCGTTCCAGAATTCTGCTTAAAATGGAAGTTAAGGCTACGGAATAGTTAAGTGTTAAACAGTGTGATCCCGGATTGGTTTGGGAAAAAGGGTACAAAACCATGGGGGATCCAGCTGTAACTAAATATTTCTAGAACATTTTCAGGATAGGTGTTGACTATTAGAGAAATATGTTTTCGAAGGAACGTATCTGGTACGGGAGGTTTAGAGTGACTGGATTGAAGGGCGTTATTAATTTTCATGAGAGAAAGGACCGATTAAGAGTAGAGGAAGTGGAAAGACTAAATTCTGAGATGAGGAGGGGAGACTGGAAGTAAGAGATTGATGTTGATTGGCAAAGAGATTGGTTTGTTCGAGGGAAGAGTTAACAGGAATAAGGTGGGAAGTGAAGGGAAGGGAAGGGAAGGGAAGGGAAGGAATGTTTCAGATGACGCTTAAATGCTGACTTTTGAAACTTGAAGGACTATTGGAGAAAACAATATGAGATCAGTGTGGTCTCTGATGAGTACGAAGGGTGCGGTCGTTGGTTGGCTTGTAATGGAGGTTTAATGGCACAGAACCTGAAAGGCCACTCTGTGCCAAACATAAGATAAACAGAAAGACAAAACTAACGAAAGGAAAACAAGCATCAAACGAACAAGATGATTGTCCTTTACCCGTGGAAGATACAGACGAGTAACAGGGAAAACACGTTAAAGAGGGTGATGAAACCAGCACATCACAAATGTAGAAACCAATGAAAAGAAATATCTAAAATTCGTCAGAAGTAAGACAAGAAATTGAAACATATCTCAAAATGGTAAAATCAAATTATGGTGCTAAAATGGTATGAAGTTCTAAAACTGTAGAATTAAAACTCTGAACACGAAGTGACTTGAAAACAGTACAGTCAATGAAAATGTGGCGAATGGACAAAACTGAATGACAGAAGGAACATGTATGTGGCTCCTCCCCACGCAAAAGGGACCCATACGTCAAGCGTGTGGCACCAATGCGAAGCACCAATACGATCAAGGCACCAATACGATGCCGAGTGAGCAACACATCCTCTCGTGAAGAACGGAAAGAAGTGCACGGCCAGTACACAACTACAGGCTGCACGACATGCAGCTTGTTCTGGTCGCAGTCTGTGTGTCCCAGAAATCTCGCCAGCAATCACGCAGACGACACGAATAACCGGTTTCATGATAGATATAGGATGAGAGGACGTACTAATGACGCAATTATATTTATTTATTGAAACTTACTGCAGTTTCGCCAAGAAGTTCTCCCTTGGCTTCCTCAGAGAAAGCTTGTATATACGGACTAAAGTTCCACGGACTTAGTCCGAACTTATATGGACGGTATATACGGACTTAGTCCGTATATACAAGCTTTCTCTGAGGAAGCCAAGAGAGAACTTCTTGGCGAAACTGCAGTAAGTTTCAATAAATAAATATAACTGTGTCATTAGTACGTCGTCTCATCCTATATCTTAGTCTAGCACAGTGTTTGGTCGTTCCTCCGTTAATAACCAGTTACATGTCAGCAAGTGAGGCAGGCATGCGCACACGACCCGCAGTTGACACTGCGGCATGGTCTCAAGCCTCGTTCCCAGGAATGCCGACGTGTCCTGGAATCGAGCAAAAACGGATATAGAAACCACGAGTACGCAAATCAGGCAAACTCACAAAGATACGGTACAACACAGGATGAGGCGTATGCTTCAGAGAGACAAGAGCCTGCAAAGTACTGAGAGAGTAGAAGTAAACACAGGTCTGTAGCAGACAACAACGACGAATGTGTTCTAATGCCAGAGAGATAGAGTGAAACTCTGCGGTGAAAACCGACGTCTTTACAAGAAGGTGGTCAGCAAGTGTAATGCCACAGAAAACCATTGTGGAACCAACAGGGCCGACAGATTTAGAACCATCAGTGAAGATGGAAACATGTTGGGAAAAGGTGGTGCAAGGTGGAACTGCACATATTGGACGTGGGAAGTGCTGCATTTGGCAAACCGGCACGGGTGTAATACACCGAAGGCTGAAACTTCTGTCAAGGGGCAAGAGAAACCACAACACTCTCTGTAATGTCAGGTAAAGTCAAAACAAGCTCACTCAGTAACCAAAGTATCCGAATACCAAACGTAGGGACGCAAGATGGCCGTGCCTGAAAATGACGTTCAAGGGTGTGTTCAAACACTCGGCACCATATGATGTGCGCGTTGAGACGTATAAACTCTCTACAGGAGATATCCGGAAAGCATAGTGCACAGACGTAGTGCCTGGTGAGCTACCGGATCGAGTACCTGTAGACGAGAAGGCCGGACAGAACCATATACAGCACAAATATAATCTAGCTTGAAGCGGATGAGCGACCGATACAGGCGCAAAAGAGAGATACGGTCTGCACTCCAAGAGGTAGTTGACAACACCTTATGAATGTTTAGTACCTTATTACGCTTCTCTTTAATGTGACGAATATGTCCTGCGAAAGTGAGCGATCGGTCGAAGACGACATCAAGAAAACTGGTTTCCAGAAGAACCGGAATCACTGAGAATCTTAAAAGAAGACTCGGATCGGCATGCAAGCTCCAACCGCGGAAGAAGTGTTTACAGTCGGTTCCTTTAGCCGAAAACCGAAACCCGTTGTCATCCGCCCAATGAAGCAGCTGGTTCAAGCAGAGCGGTAATCGACGCTCGAGAAGTGGCATGTTCAGTGAGCTATAAGAAATTTGCAAGTCGACAACCTACAACGAGCATTGAATTCCAGGAGGAAGAGTGGACAGAATGCCATTCATTTTGACAATGAAAAATGTGACGTTTATTATGGCGCTCTGGGGGAGCGCCTTCTTGCTGGGGAAAGCGGTGGAAAATTGTCGTGCCGACACGTACCTGGAAAGTGCGATCAGCTCTTCCAGCACAAGAAGTGCTGGATAAACACCAGCAGGTTTCCCTGGATTCCCATAGGAACGAGATAATGGAGAGTACCATAACGCCAGGTGCGATCGTAGGCTTTCTCTAAGTCAACGAAGATCGGCACCATGTGAGCACGATGAACGAACGCCTCCCAGACTGACATTACATCCTCCGCCACTTGAAGGAGAGTTCAGGATAACGACCTGACTTCAAGTGGTATATCTAACGGTTGTGTCCTTAGCCACTAGTGTAAGTCGCTAAGTTCGGGCTCCAATTTGTAAAGAAAAATTTTACTTATGTCGACACCGGGATTTGAACCAACGGATCTGTCATCTACAGAGCGACCGCTTTAATCGATTAAGCTACGCCGACAGGGTAGCTGAATATCTTATTTTAAAGTCATTTTTGGGTGGACATTACCACTGAATTTTGAATTTCGACAACAATTCGGTTGCTGATGCGAGGGAAAAATAGAAGAATAACTCGTATTTGAGGAACTGAATCTCTGACATTTACTGCGCCATGTAATGTTCCGTGTTCACGTTGTTATTGGCCTAGCATGGTCTTTACAGGCCATGCTGTGCCAAATCTCTGGCCAAATCTTTCACAGTGCAAAGTCAAGTCTTGCGTCTAGTGTTTGGTGGGAAAATTTTTTCACATCCTGGTCGATCACGTTTATGTTAAGGCCTCGGCGTGATGGCAATGAACCTGAGATGGCCGATTTCTTTGTCCAAGGACATCTTGTCGAAGCATGTTTTAAACTCTCGAAACAGGTATGTCTGGAAGGGATCAGAGTATTTGTTGAATAGGGTGGCAGAATTTAGAGCTGTCAGGCATTATAATTAAAATAGTTTACAGTGCATCGATGTGGCGAATTCTTAAATCAAAACATCTAATAACGGACGAGAATTGTTGTTTTCGGGATCGACTGAGAATTAAATGTAAGATTAATTGAAATGAACATTGTCTAGACAGATCAAAGAATGGAAAAGTACGGTAACGTCCATACGAGATGATATAATTGTGTATGAATAATGATAAGAGGGTTATTGACTATTCGATTCTTAGGATATCTGGTACCATTTTCACTACGATATAGGCGACAAACTTTGTAAATTGGAATAATTTCCTTATCAGTTCACCAGAGACATCTTCGGGAGAAATGGAAGGAGGTATGGTGTGCATAATGGCTTATGAGGTGATGAAAGTATCGAGGATTACAGAAGCAGAAATATCACACAGAGAAATAAGTCACAGAAAATCAGCAGTGCATTTACAAGAAGTAACACTGAGTAGAAGATTTCCGTCTCTTCTAAATTTTAAATAATCCACATTCGTCTGAAGCTTTATTACTTGTCTCAGTTAATTTTTCAATTCTTGAAGAATTGAAGAAGAGATATTGTATCTTGCGGATCTGACAAATAGAAGAAATTGGAGAAATCCTGCAACACGAGCAGAAGAAAAATCTTCGGCTGAGAGTCCTTAGATATGTAAAGGTCTGGAGTGGTATCTGACAGCATGTTTGAATAAACAGTTGATAAGGAATGAGTACGACTCACTGGGACATGGAGAACAAAATGGTGGAACAAACTCTTACGTAACAAAGAATGGCAAATTCTGCTTAAAGAAGAATGAGAGACTTAACTTAGGCGTAAATCAAACGGAGAAAATATTTTTGTACTGCATGGCTTCGATGGGAAAATGAGCAAACCACGTTCGAAGAACTTACAGAAGTCGCGAATGCGACACTCCTTAGGAATTACATTATCACTCTGAGCATTAACAAAGTACACTTGCACCAGGCCGTTGTAACGGCTTATACTGTCACCAAGAAAAAAACTTTTTTTTTCTTTTCCGGCTGGACTAACTCGCGAAGATTTTTACTGTATATTTTCTACACTACAGTATTGAACAGCAGCCACTTGACGTTATTAACTCTAGCAAGTTAATAATCTAGTCCTACTACGATGTCTGTCCACCTACCTGACGCGTCATCAAGTGGACATACATTATTCCCATATTTTATCTGCGATTAATGATGAATTTCACTACCAACCGAGGTAATTACGTGATTGTGAGGTAGCATTTATACTCACTGTCAAACGTTAAGGTAAAATGCGAAAAACTCCGCAAGTACAACTTTGACTGACACGAAATGTGGCAGGAAAATAGTAAATATGTTTAAGCATAAAAAAATAGAATTATGCATACAAAGATGGAAACAATTTTGACTTTTCATAAGTTATAAAATGAAGTCATATTGTAGTCCTTAACAAGATGACATTTAAAGCCAAAAACAAAACAAACCGACGTTAATAGGGTATGTGACTACCCTTCATCCGTATACAAATTTTACAGCGTGTTATCGCGATTTCCATTAGGTGGCCATTCCACATGTAGAGCAGTTTGCAACTCTGTGTGAGTGGCTGGGGGTGGGAAACGTGTACACACAGCAAGTCCGACGCCATCCCAAAGATTTTCAATGGGATTAAGTTCGGGCGAGTATGCCACCCACTTTATACGCGCAATCCCCTCACTCTCCAGGTAGTCTTCGACGATGTCAGCTTTATAGAAATGCACATTATCATCCGTTGAAATGAAAGCAGAGCCCACTGTTCCAGCGTGCAATCTCACAGTTGGGTCCAGGACTTCATACCGGATAGCCGTCACAGAACTCCGTCTATAGATGTGCAGCTCGGTTCCATATCCCAACGAAACTCCTGCCCAAACCATGATGCTTCTACCTCGGAATGCGTGATGCTCGGTGATGTTCTGGGGCTGATTACCTGTACCTTGTTGCCTCCAGAAGCGTACGCTCTTGTCATCTGGTTGCAAGGCAAATCTCGACTCATCCTTGAACATAACATTGTTCCAATCACACACAGTCCAATTGACGTTTTGCTGAGTCCACTTTAATCGTGCACTTCTGTATTGGACGGATAGAGAAACACAAACTCGTGGTACCCGGGCGTGTAGTCCATTCATGTTTAGCCTGTGGCACTTACATTCAATTCTTGTAACCATTCACAATGCTGGCTTCTTATACGATGTCTTTTTCGCGTATTTCTCGGCACGAAACTATGATTGGTTGTTACATAACATATTTGCATACTTCCATATACCTCTGCAGCTAATCGGAGCATCAGCAATTCAGATTGGCTTATGGAAATTAACAATTTCCTCTTAACTTTTTGCAGTGTTTGTCGTTTTTCTCTCTCTCTCTTTCTCTCTCTCTCTCTGTCCATCCTTTTTTGTACTTTTGTCGATGTATCGCTTTCTGGCTAAATGATTTCCAATAAAGTTTTCTCAGTTTAGCATATTCACCTTTTTCTTATTTTGGACTGTATCTTCATCATACAGGTTTCTTAAGTTTCAAATTAAAGAAAAGAGATAATGATCTACAGAAGAATATAACAGGTGGTATATGTTTATTGAGAAATCCGTAAAAATCTGATACAGAAGTTACAACTGTTCCCGAAAAGTGACGCAGTATGCTATAGTGGCAATACGGATTCCCAGAAATTGGCTAAAAACAATGATGAAACTCTTTTCTTTACAAGTAGTCGTTTTACTCACATCAAAATCTATTTAAAATGTGCAACTTGCACAGCACGGAGATGGCGCGCACGAATAATAAAATTGGCTGTCACTCTCTGCAGTAGATCAAAGGCACTGGACGCATATTATTGACATCTCAACTCTTCAAGCTCGTCCAATGTTAAGGAATAGTTAGGGAAAACAGTGTCCTTCAATGTACTCCACAGAAAGTAGTCAAAGGGGAGGGGATAAGATTAAGATCGCGTCACAGTATGGAGGCCAATCTATGCCTGTTCCAGTAAATGTGGAATAGTTCAGTGCAATAACTTTATTACTGAAGTAGTTCTCAAACAAGACAAAATAGGGTAGGCTACGGTGTGATCGGGCCCCATTTTGCATGAACCACGAAGTGCCTGGTCAATGTAATGTGGCAACAAATTGCTCTAAAGCCGCAATGTACCGTTCAGTAGAAATCGTTTCTCGCAGAAAAAAACAACCAACGATGTTTTTTTTTCTGAATACAGCAGCCCAAACGGTAACTTTTGGGTAATGTAGTGTCCGTGCTTGACACAATGCCGGTTTTCGGTACGCCAAAAGCGCCAGTTGTGTCTGATACCGAAACCGTTCGTCTGTGAAACATGCGCAGCAAGCATCAAATACATCACCATCAATCATGGCGAGCATATCGTTCGCGAACTCTTCTCTTTGTCGAACAGCTTGACCTGTTATGATTTGGTGACTTTGGATCTTGAAGGATGCAGCGCATTGCATCTGCACCTGATGGATGGCGTTAATTTGAATTCAGCTGCAACTGTTCGGATGGATTTCATCGGATTACACTGAATACCTGCATTAACTGTCGCGATATTTTCCGGTGTAACTACAGATTGCTTCGGGTCGACATTTCCCACCAACACATCTGCCACACTACCTGTCCGTTGAAATTTGACGAAAATCTGGCGAATTGTTTTCACAACAGGACCTTTTATAACGTTAAATCGGGTTTGGAAACTACGTCTTGTTGCCTTGGGACTGCGATTTAACCGGTGTGACTCGAGTACCATAAAAACGCCTTGCTCCACGGAATACATGACTTCATCCACTTCTTGCAATACACTAACCTCCTTTCACGTTTCAACAGCAGAATCGTCCGAAGACTGATCTGTGTTTCTGAACACTCTTTATAGTAATCCGTACTGCGACTCCAGCGCCACCTGTCGGCAACATTTGTAGCGTCTGTATCTGAGTTTTACATCTTTCCCAATAAACATCCCTACATGCTTCATTTTTCAATCGATAACCGTTTCCGAGTCATTTCATGTCAAAGTTAGGGAGTCCTTTACGAAACATCTTATCTCACAACAGCAAGATTTAATGTACTAGTAAATTACGAGTACTTAAAACGAGAAATAAACAGACATATGCATAAAACGCACATAATAAGACAGAATCTTTCTTTTTCAACAATGCCTTGCATTCCTATTTGTTTTCAGTCTAAAGAAGAAGCACTCTATTACCGCTTTCCTTTTTCGCTTAAGATTGAAAACTGCGTTTCCTGCCTCACACGGACAAACCAATTCCACTGTCATTAACGTCATCGAGGAGTTTCGAAACAAGCCGGAAGATGGCGCGTGCAGTGTGTCGATATCAATCTTAGAAGTGGACCGTTAGTTGGGGAAAGGTAACGAACCAGAAAGAGCGGGAAGACGTGCCGAAAACTACCAATATTGGAATCGGCAAAACTACTCCCTATCCTCTGACGAAGATACTGTGTGAAGAGGAAGGAGGGATGTGCCTCGAAAGAGATGAAGAAAAGTAAAAAACACGTTTTCTTCCAAAATAAATAATGCTGAAAGAACTATAGTTCTAAGCCCACAAAAATTAAGCAAATATATCAATGTTGGGACATTGAATTTCATGTTGAAATTTATGTTTACGGGATTAATATTTTTTGCAGAAGGATCTTGCATATTTCTTGATGAAATGAACTGTCAAATTCATTAATAGATATAAATAAAGAGTAATCTGATGTTTACTATGATGTTTTATTAAACATAACATCGCACAGGAACTGCTGTTGGTTAATCCATTTTCAAATGCCATGTGAAATAAAATCAGTAGTTTCTGCGTGCGCTGAAGCCATGTGTATCATGGCTCAAAAGTTACACAAGCATGTAAGGTGGGAAATATGGAGTAATGTTAATAATGTTATAGCATTATTAACATTGATAATGCTATAACACATAAGCATATTGCGCATGTGTAAAAGCAAGGTTTCTGTAAAATATTTGATTACGTGTATTTCAATTGAATATACAAGTATAAATACTTATAGATTCTTGGTTTTGAGGGTGGAGAATAGTTGAAGGAAAGGTCATTTAAGATGAGATATGGTAGGGGCTTAATGTTGGTGGTTTACATTTGAGACTCTGTAATGTCCACCCACAAAAGACTTCAAAGTAAGCACAGAATTACAACGTCGAGGTAACTTAATTGGTTAAAGCGGCCTCTCTAGAGCTCCGGGTATGGCAGATACAAATACGAAGTGAAAGTCAGCAACAGGCAAATGCCCAGCATGGCTGACCATGTCTAAAAATCCATAAAATTATGGAG
>JJRW01S0022188.1:25639-36189 GCA_001188405.1 Loxosceles reclusa
CAGGAGGTCAGTCTGTGGGAAACTTCTCTTCTGCGCCTCGCTACTGAACGTTTTAAAAGCTGCTCAGTGACGTCATGAATGACGTGACCTAACGCTCATTTTCTTTTTCCCGTGAGAGAGAGAGTGCGTTTTCGGTTAGGGGTTAATGGTTAAGGTTAGTTGTTATATTACAGTGCTGCTTTCGAATTCCATTTTTTGAAAACAAAAAACAACAACAACAAGAAAAAAAGGTCATTTTATCACGTAACAAACACGATTTTGCGACATTCTAATTGCATTACGGCTCGCGGCATTGTGAACAAGAAAAAAAGGTTGCAGAACAAAATGCTTAAGATCAAACCCAAAGGCTTCGTGAAACATGTTTTCGTCAATTGTGTTTCAATAGATGTGCAACTCTTGTCAAATATTTATCTCAGATAAAACATTTGGGGAATTAAATGGTTCGGTTGATCTTACCCATCAAGCGCCATATCAATAAGCTTCTTGATGCCGCAGTGATCGAAGACTTCTTCTTGTGTTGCTTCTGGTTCGAAAACTACATGGAAGGTGAATGTTCGAGGTTGCTGTTGTGACGGATCGTCGAACTAGATGAAAAGAAGAAAAAAACAAAAAGACTTAATTGTTAACGCAACATGTAATCTTCGTTTTAACCAGTAAACAAATATTTTTTTGTTTGTATGAAGCTCTTAATTGCTACAAATGTTACAATCAGATTGGACACGCAGTTCACGCCACGATATTGACAGCGATATTCCCTTTTCTCGATTAAAACAGATGAAGTGAAATAATGGGAAATTAACAGTTCAAGTTGCAGAACTACATGTGTTTCAGTAACAAACTGTAAATAAACACGTTAGAAACTTTTCTTTATAACATTGAAATACAGGCAACGAAGAAAATATCACTAGAACGCAGCATTTGACATGTGCTTGATATATATGTTGTAAAACCGGGCTGTGCCGGACTAGCTAAGTTCGCATGAGACTCAGATTCATTCAGGGCCGTAGCCCGATTTTACATCTGGCGCCCAACGTGGGGCCAAATTCACTTCTGGGATCGGATTATCCTTAATTAGCTCGCACAGCAACAGCCAGGATTCCGAGAGTCGGCGTGCGGATCATGGACTCACAGGTCGCTAACTGCTGCCATGAGTAACGCGATAATTTTCATCTCAGCTGCCCAGCAGACGTCATTGTGACGTCAGTCTCTTTTCCCTTTTTCAGGGTGTCCCAGCTAAGATGTTACACATTTGGAGGGGAGATAGGGTACACTAGACGAATAGGAATCACATAGGAATGTCGGGTTGGAAACGCCTTCCTGACGCAGTAAGGGCATTGAAAAGTCTGGATTAAAGTCTGAATAATCACAAAGCTGATCCTTGGCCCCAGAATCCAGGCCTAGAACACCTGTGAAATTTTGTTTATCATGGTGTTCTCTATAAGGTAAATTAAGTGGCTGCAATAAACACAGTTGCTACAGTTGTATCAGTACTGTGGTGGACTGCTTTTGGTACCGAGTGTCCTCTCAGGGGATTGTGCCAGAAATCTCCAACTAACCAACCAACCAACCGTGGCCCCGGAGTTGCAAGTGTAGTGCCAATGGATAAGACGGGCAGTGTTCTCGGCGTAAAGTGTATCGAGAGAGTGTTAAAGGGACAATACTGTATGCAAATATCTCGGTGGAGAGTTGAACTAGCCGTCAGAGGGACTTTACGATGAGAAGGAGTCGCGCTGAGATAAAGCTTCAATTCGCGCGCAGAAATAGAGGTTGTAGGATGGCAGACTACACGAACCCAGAGAAAGCAGATATGATTCTGGCATACGGGGCCGCAGACAGTAGTGGTCGAGCCACTCAGAGGTTGTGCGCCCAAAGGTATCCGCTGAGGCGAACTGTCGCCCACATCATGTTTGCGCGCCTACAGTAGCAATTGTGTGACAGCGGTTCTTTTCTGAAGGCCATACGTAATCGTGATCGAACAGCACGTATGCTAGCCAACGAGGGAACTGTGCTAAGTCTGGTAAAGAGCAGTCCCAGTAAAAGTACACTAGGTATCGCGAATGAAATCGGGATTTCACGCAACAGCGTGTGGAAGATTCAGCATAGCAATGACATGCAACCATACCGCTTTTAGCTCGTCCACTTTACTAGAAGAATGTGAATTTCAACTTCGTCGGGCTTTTGCACATTGATATTTGTAGTCACGAGCTGCAGATCCCCGTTTCCAGGCCTCCGTGTTGTTCACAGATGCGTATTTCACGAGAGAGGGTATTTTCAATACTCATAACAACCATGCGTGGGCGTCGGTGAACCCATATGCGATATGTTCTCGAGCTGCACAGAAACGTTTCCGGGTAAACGTATGGGCCGGCATTGTCGGGGATCGCCTCGTCGGGCCACACCAGATGCCTCATCGCCTGACAGATGTCGACTACTTGATATTCGTGGAACAAGTGGTTACCAGAATTATTGGACAGCGCACACGCTTCCACAGCGATGCATCCGTCCCTGCGGTACCAGCACGATGGAGCCCCCTCTCATTTCAGCCGTTCTGTACGTAACCATATGAATGCAATATTTGGCCAACGATGGATCAGCCGTGGTGGCCCAGTGAATTTTCCTGCTCGATCGCCCGACCTATCGTGTATGGATTACTTCTTCTGAGGGCATGTGAAGTCCCTTGTCTACGAAACACCAACTGACAGCGCCGAGGATCTTATAGCACGCATCGTTACAGCTGCCGGAAAAATCCAAGGCACGTCTGGAATGTTGAACAATGTTCCACATTCCATGACGGGCAGATGTGAAGCCTGCAATCACATGCGGGGGGTCGTTAATTCGAACCCTTCTTTTGACATGGGTTGTACTTCACTGTTGTTACTTTTCTTTATGTTTATGAACAGCGACTAATGAACACCTCTTTGTCTCCTATTTTGTGTCCTTTCCTTTCTTTCAGCTTGATGCCTAACAAATGCGAATTGAGAAATGCAGCTTCGAACCAAGCACCCTCGAAACACCCGCGCCTATTCTACGCCCTCTGCCTCGTCAGGACGGCGTTTCCAATCCGGCATTCTCATGTGATTCTCATTCGTCGAGGTGTACCCTCTCTCCCCTTGACGTGTGTCACATCTTAGCTGAGACACCCTATATACTGATATTGCGACCTTCGTTGTCGACGAAGCATCCTCGAGAGAATTTTTACAGCTCACTTTCCACGATTACGAGCCATGAGCCCTCTATTTACATTCCAAACTCGACAGTCCTGTGGCCGACATTGTGCTCATATATGAGCAATCACTCTTAAATTATAATCATCTACATGACATATTCTGTTGTATATAGCCAGGCCACCAAATCCCCCAATTGAAGAACAACGCACATCTGGAACAGCGAGGATCGAACTGAAAACAGTCGAGCTGAGAGCCGAGTCATTACTTTAAGACGTACGTCGGTGACGCTGGCTAATTTGACGCTTTTAAGCTGTTCCGAGGTAGCTGCAACGTATTCTGCAAGTTTCAAGTGATTGTTGTCATTCCCTCATGGTGTTAAAATTTTCACACATAAACAAAGTCGTTTATAAACAAACATCTACTAACATCTCGTTGAACATTTATGCCCCTTTGGGTTGGAGTATTTTCAGCGGCGACAAGAGAAGGTATACCACATTTGGTAGATAGTCTTAATTTTTTTGACTCGGCTGTATATATACAGGATGAGTATAAATTGTTTCCAGACGAGCAATAATGACCTTGGAACATAGGGTCGCATTCCACTCTGTGAGGCAGAAAAGAGTAAAGTGGAAACGCGTCAAGCATGAACAAGTCATCGCCTCTGACGTCGTTGGGTATGCAAATGTACAATGAGAAGAAGCGGCACAGTAGGATCCGTAGACAGCGAATCAGATCACACGTTGAATCAAACGTGGCCGACCTGTGACTTGGCCTCCTCGCTCACCGGACCTCAACCCACTGTACTGTTTCTTCTGAGGGCACATGAAATCTTTCGTGTACGAGACGCCTATGGACTCGGCTGAAGATCTTGTAGCAAGAATCGTTGTTGCCGCAGACAAAATTAACATAACACTTGGAATCTTCAAAAGGGTGCTCCAGTCATTCCTTCGCCGGTGTGAACTGTGCAGCAACATGCGTGGCCGCCACTTTGACAATTTGCCTTGAGTTTTTCGCTCATCAATAAATCAGATTGTGCAACTTTTGGTGTCGTTCATTCATTTTCCAACACAGTTGTCAGTTCATGTTGAATTTCTAAGTTTACTCCTTTCTGCCTCACAGAATGGAATGCAACCCTATGTTCCATATGGTCATTATATCTCATATGGATGGATACTATCACCTCTCTTATTTGTGAAAATAATTTAGGCTCACTCTATATATATATAGTCTCATAATAAATCCTTAACCAATTAACAAGAAACGATTTTATTTAATTGAGCAGCTTCTTTGAGTTTGGGCCTGGATTTTTCAAAACTGTGAATTTATTGTTTTTTTTTTGTGTGTGCAATAACGTGTATAGTCTTTTGATAAGTGACTTATGCACAAGTACGCCTACTCACAGTATAGTAGGTCTTTGATATTTCAATTGAAGTTGAGTATTCAATTTTTATAGTTTATGTAGCACAATTACTCTTTAATTCGCTGATCATCAGCTTAAATGGAAAGTATATTGTTTACCTAAAGAAAGATTTTTGACTTAGTAGCTGAAGTTAAATTGTAAGGAAACCAACGAAAATTTCTCAAGCAAAGTAACTTAATGCTGACAAACTTGTAGCTTTGTTTTTCATTTTCAAACTGAGAGTGTATGCAAAGTCACTGGAGGAAGCTACTGTTTAGTTTTGTATAATAATGTCTTTATACTTTCTGAGGACACCATTATTAGAAAAGATATTATTTTGCTTTATTAAAGTTAAGTTAAAATCGAATGCAGCCTATTCAAGATTTGTAAATACAACAATCACGCTTATGTTCAGCATGTTTTATAGTCTTTTACGATATATTTTATATACTTGTTGCAGTAAAAGCCCGAATATTGATAAATCCTGAGTTTTACTGGATATTCTTGTCATTTGCATAGCGAGGTGCTAAAAGTCCAAAAAATGCTTCTAAACGGTTCCATTTCGGGCGTTTACCAAACCGTTTTGGGAAATGCCATCACCGCCTCTACCTGCCAAGCCTACCTGTAACGTCCGTCAGCGTCTCATAAGACACATTGCTACCCGCTCATTCCCTACCCCTCAAATACTACCATCACCGCCTGTACCTACCAATCCTACTTATAATAGATGCATAACATACATGCATTTCCAAATTAAATGCTTTATTTCAAAAATATTTTAACATTTTTGCTTTTATGAAAAAATATTATATTTATAATTTCAGACAAGAAAAAGTTAACTAAAAGTATTAGGCTCTTTTTGATATATTCTGTTTTCTTCTGACAAAAGAAGCAATTGCTTAAAAACGAATAGTTGTTTAGATAGGGAAAAAATTGAGGTGAGAAAATATCTTAGTTTCTTTCTGCTGTATAACAAAATGTACAGAAAAATCATCATTCATTTGTTTGGTTCGATGAGCTTATGACATAAGTGCATCTATGTACACTGCTGGCTATCCAAAATTCAACACCAAGAACGACAAGAGGTATCAAAAAAAAAAGAGACAAATTTATTTCAGAGACTACATGTAGTATCATTGTGAATTGATCAGAAAAACGGCCTTCTTCGAGGTGAGGAAGACGAGAAAATCAGTAGCCTCCACGTTTGTCAATAACCGCTGATACACGCTGCGGAATTGAATGAAAGAGGTTTGGTATGTGTTGTTGGGGAATGGAAGCCTCTAAACGTAGCCAAAGTTCATCTGGTGTACCCGTGGGTGCGGCCTGCCGGGCTAGGCGTTCTCCGACCATTGACCAGACATGTTCGATAGGCGATAGATCTAGAAAACAGGCAGTCCAGAATAACAATGCAATATGGTGATCTAAGAAAGCTTGAACATTGCGTGCAACGTGTGGTCGCGCATTCTCCTGTTGAAACGTGGCCGCAGACGAGCCCTGAAGTTAAGGAAGGAGAACAGGGCTGCAAAACTTTAGAGATATAATGTTGGCTGGTAAGTGTACTGGTAATACGTACTAGGGGGTACGGGTATGGAATTCAGTACCACCCCCATACATAACACCAGGTGCAGGACCTGTATGACGATTCATAACACAACAACTGTGAGCAGCTTCTCTCCACAGTGTCTCCAGACTCTAATCCGACCGTCGTGGTACTGTAAGTAAAATTGTAATTCGTCCGAAAACACGATATCAAGGCAATGGGATGTCCATCTCTGCCGTTCAGTACAACCATTGCAAGCGCAAACGCTTGTTGTTTCCAGTTAAAGGTAAGCGAAGCAATGGACGCCTAGCGGACACTCCACTGTACTATAAACGACGTTGAATTGTTCGTGCGGACACTGATTGTTGTGTTACAGACTGTATTCGTTATGATATGGTTGCGGATGTGTGTGTGTGTGCGTGTGTGGCACTGCACTCCATCAGTGCTATGCGCACAATGTGCTTGTCTTCCCGTAGAGTGGTTCACCGGGGCGACTGCAAACACTCCTCTCGGTCGGTTGTTCCCTCCTGGATCCATCGATTCCATATTCGCATGACTGTTGCTTGGCTACGTCCAACCGATTTCCCGGAAGGATAATCCGACATCTCTGTATGCAACGATTCTGTCTCGGTCGAACTCCGAAACGTGCTCAAATGATGCGCGTGTTTTTCTACGACACATATTCAGGCTTCCCACGCAAAAAAAAGAGTTCCACTACATAAGCAGCCTTTGATTCCCCCTTTACATAGGGCTTGCAAGTTCCTCTACGAACGCCCATGATGTTCGTCTGCGCTTAAATGTTAATCATTTGCATATCCTACCGATGTAAACGCATGGTGCAAATTTCACGCCTTTTGGATGCTTCCTTCATGGTGCTGCATTTTGGATGGCCAGTAGTGTATATTCCTGCGAAAGCGTAGATTAAAAATGATATTTTATACGATATCGATTTCGATTGACAAATTTTAATTAATTTTCTTTCATTTCAATATTCTTACCAGAATTTGGCCATCTGCAGGAAACTGTATGACCTGAATGTCTTTCCGGCCCTCTTCTTGAGTTGTCAAAGGTCGAACTCTGTGACAAAGAGGAACCACAGGTATAAGTAAACTTAAATTAATTAACTATGCTAAAAATGGTATCATCATGAACTTAAATATTGTAAAGAAAAGTCATCGACCCCGGGATTCGAACACGGAACGTTTATCTCCTGAGAAACCTCTTAAGCCTTGAAGCTACGCCGACGCTTATCTGGGAAGCTTATTTTTGAAGTCTTTTTGTGGGTGGACATTACAATATGTACTATTTGCATATAGATATTTTAAGTAATTGTAAAATTTATCGCTTATAACTTTTCCAATGTCGTTGTGAGGTCCCCTCGCCCCCTTCTTACTGCCCAGCAGCCGTTGGCATCGTTCAGTTGGTAGAACGGTCGATCCGGAGTTGACAGATCCAAGTTCGAGTCCTGGCTTCGATAAAGTGCGTTTATTACAATGGCGCCCGAGCAGCCAACCTTTGCCGTTGGGGTCTGCCACTCGAGGTCAGGCCTGTACCCTAACCTCGAAATCCGAAGACAGGTCCTCCTTTTTTTGACAAAATTATAACGGGAAATGTCCTCTTTTTGATTCTTGAGCCAATCTCGTCATGGCAACCTCCGAATATAATATTCCGCTATCGTTCTGTTCCCTTAACAGCTGAACTACATCCATAAGAAAAACCTATCTTACTTTTCATTCATCTGATCGTTCATTTCAACATGTTATCTCACCAATCTGTTGAAATCTTCAGTTGTATCTACCGTCAATCGAAAAATACTCGAAACCATGGCTTTCAGACTCATAATTCGAAAATCCACAACAATAAAACAGTTCTCAATAGTTGTTTTGTCTCAGAGCCCTCAGAAATGTTTTTATTTAGCAAATCCCAGAACAATTTGATAGTCTTTATTCTTTCAAATTCCAGTCTCTCAGAAATCTTATCTGGATAGGCATGTTGATTTGATTCCATTTCCTTGTCCTTTTCTTTTTCCTTGTTGTTCAAAGACGTGAGATTCCGTTCATCTTCACTCGATTCAGAATTCGTATCATCCGATTCAGAATCAATATCGTCAGAACTCTTTGATTCTTTCCCCTCGAACGAGAGAAAATCCAGTCTCTTGTCTTTCGTTTGATCTTTATCAGAGGAATGAACGAGGGTATCTCTGCTAGATGAGTTTTTTCCGATGTAATATCTCCTTTCTTTTCAGTTTTCGAGTTTTCTAACTTACTTTCCTCTTCTGTATATTATTCTCGCTTTCCAATTAACTTTCCTCTTTCGTGTTGTACTATTCTTGCTTTCTAAGTTATTTTCCTCACTCGTTGCTCTTTCCCCATTTCTAAATTCAATTTCATTTCATTTATTCTTATTTCTCAGTATTTTGTAGAAAAAAAAGGTTCAAAAGCCTCTAGATTAATATTCAAGGATCCAATAATATCGTCGCTCCAACCTCAGTCTCGCTAATCAAATGTTCAAAGATCCAGGAATATCAAATCTCCATGTCTAGAGTTCCAAAAACCAAGAGAATCCCATAAGGAAAAACTACTAGAGTCTTAGATGTCCATAAGTTACTTTTCCAGAGATAGCTCCGGCGCCTAGATTAAGAACTGCAAGTTAGTCAAGCCAATACTGGCTCACAGATCGAAAACTTTCAAGTTTCTCAAGACAGCACTGTTGGAAGACCATTTAACATTTGTAAACAAGGAATGCTGCCATCTTGGAAACACTATATTTCACCAAATTTTCAAAATGCCATATGTCAATACCAAATTTGAAACACAGATATAGACGCACTTCTTACACACGTTTACTTAAATTGATAACAAACAATCACTTATGAACAGCTCGTGTACCGTACGTCCTTCTTTATTCACATCAAGTTTTAGGCTCCGATCAGTAAGTGTAGCAGACCGGTGACACGGCCCATCTCACGACTAAATTTGTTACCTAATGGCTCCCCATTTAGCGTGGGGGCCCTCCCAAACTGTCACATAATGTAACGGAGCGTGGGTTCTGTCCTACAATTCTTTTTGGGACTTCGTATTGTATTGTCCACCCACTTCAATATAAGTTATCCAGTTACCCCGTCGGCGTAACTTAAATGGTAAAGTGGTTTCTCCGGAGCTAAACGTTCCAGGTTCGAATCCTGGCGTCGACAACTTTTCTTTGCAAAATGACAGCCGAACTTAGAGACTCACACTAGTAGCCAAGGACCCAACCATTAGGTCCACCACTAGAAGTCATATAGCTACCCTGACCTCTCTTTCAAGTAGGGAGGATTTAATGTCCACCCACAAAGGACTTCAAAATAAGCTACTCAGTTACCCTGTCGGCATGGCTTAAATGGTAAAGAGATTTCTCCGGAGCTAAACGTTCCGGATTCGAATCCCGGCGTCGATAACTTTTCTTTACAGTATTTGTCACAAGTCTTAGAAAAGTTTTACTGTTCCTGTGATTACAGCAATAAGACAAATTAAATAAGATTAATTATTCAAATTACTTTGGTAAATTAAAACCAAACAGGAAAAAAGCCAAAGAATAGAAGTATTGCAGAAGAATAAAAAGTCATGATGATGCACAGAAAATCGTTTTAGCAACCATAATTGTAGCGATTGAAAAGAATTAGAATGCTACAGGTATGTAACACTGCACGACGGCTATTGTACAATTGCCGAGAAATAACATTCGCTAGCCTCTTTCCGGTCTTGAATTCGGGCTTGACCTGATCTAATAACTGTGTGTTTTTGTTTTTATAAGCAAGAATATTTTGCAATAAAAAAGGTGCTTAACGAAGAAGTCTGAGGAATCGTGACGCTTTTCCTCTCCCGTTTCGTCATTAGCTGCAGTCAATCGAAAGTTTTTGTCAGATTAAGCAAGACAACGGTCTGCGATACATCACATTTAAAGTAAGTTGTGGGGGTTTAGGTTGCTTGCTTCGCCGAAATAATAAATGGAGACTGTTCGAGGAAAGAGTTACAATGGGATAAAATGACGGTCAAGTTTAATCGCTATCTTAATGAATGAGCAACCACTGGTACCCTTTCCATATCTACTGCACAAAGGTAAAACACCTTAAGTTGTTTAACCTTTACGCTCTGCCCTACAGGATATTTTGCAAGAGATTTCGCTGGTTCTGATCGCTGCCAGGACAAAAGATAGAATTAGTTTTTGGCGACCATGTGTAGCTCCGTCTCCAATAATGCTCTCGATGATAGGCACGATACCACTGATAACTAGTTCTTTTGTAGTACATGTCATGTTGGCTATATGTGAGGGTTGATATATGAGGGTGGTCAAGAGACCCTGCAGATCCACTTCATACAGTTAGGTACATCTGTTATTGATATACTCCTGTTTGTGAAAATTGCAACACCATGAAGGAAGCATCATAGTTGAATGAAATTTAATA